>OZ004695.1:37068594-37361110 GCA_963924545.1 Pogonocherus hispidulus
ATAAACTTTATCTTTCAATAACCCCCAAAGAAAGAAATCTAAGGGGGTCAAATCAGGTGTTCGCGCTGGCCAGTCGATATCCATTCTATTTCCTATAACATTATCAAACTGTTAATGTAAATATTGTTTTACCTCGCGGGAATTATGCGCAGGTGCTCCATCGTGTTGGAAGTATTTAAGATTTCTAAAAATATGAAGTGGTAATTCATTTAAATATTCCTCTGTTAGAGTATTCCTTAGAAAATTAAGGTAATTATTCGCATTCAAATTATCTTCGTAAAAATATGGGCCAATAATTTTGCCACAAAAAATTCCACACCACACATTTATCCCAAATTGACGTTAATTTCTTCTTTCAGAAACAAGATGTGGATTTTCTCGGCACCACATTATGTTATTATGGCGGTTAAAAATACCATTGTTGGTAAATCTACTTTCATCACTGAATAAAATCTTTTTCCAGAAGTCTAGATCCTCTTCGCATTTTGAAATGTACCATCGACAAAATGTCATCCTTCTTTGATTATCAGCTGGATATAAAGTTTGCATATGGAATAATGATAAGGTTTTAAATTGTTACCTTTTAAAATAGCTCTTACAGTTTCCTTGGAAGTGTTGCAGTGATGTGCAATTTCTGCAGTTGAAGAATCAGGTTTAAAATTTACATAAGCCAAAACATTTATTTCAGTGTCTTCATTGAAGTTTCTTTCATCCTTAGGCTTTGAAAAAGAACCGTATAATCGTATATTATTTTCCAGCTGTCTAAATATTCTATGATGGGGTTGTCTTCGTTCCATGTAAGTTTCAAAATAAAGATTCGCTGCAGCTTGTGCATCTCGATTTTGGTTATAATAACAAAATAGCATATCATTTTTCTCTTCGTTGGCGTACATATTTGCAACACTATTATTTTGTATGCAGTATTAATAATAAACAATAAACTACTTAACAAAAACTAAAAATGTCACTTATGATCTGTCAATAATTAAATGCCAACTAGACGTTTTTAAAAATATCAGGAATCTTATTTTTTGTTTTATTTCCATAGCATTCTTGATGTGACAATAAACTTTCTTTAAAAACAACGATTATTATTACTTTTGTAAGGATAAAATATGGACTATGTTATATCATCTGAAAGAGAAAAAAGGGGACTTTCGGTTAATGTCACAGCCACCTATCCATTACATTTAAAAAATATATATTTTACTGTGATTCTCAACCATTTTAAGAGATATATAAAAAGTGGTAAGTGCATGTCATTTTACATGAAAAATACTGCAAAAAACATGCGAAGCATTTTTCTCTAACTCTTCAAATGAACGAGCTACGAGGGATAATAGAAAAGTTGGATTTTTCGTTTTTTGTCAATAACTTTTCAACCTTCCCCCGTATATAATTTTTCGCCTTACCGTAGAATTACTAATACGAAACTGCACTAATTTGCTCATTTAAGCGTTTTTGTATCTCTACTAATAAAAAAGTTACCCATGCAACGGGTCAAGAAATAGGGCGCCCTGTATATATATATATATGTATATATAAGATTTTAAAGTTTAGAGTGATACAAACACCATATAGTAATGACCTTTAATAGATGTACACGTCATCCAAAAATTACCTAAATCTACGAAACGAGTTTTTAAGTCATCGCGGAAAATTGTTTTTTTTTACAAAATAACATCCTGGAACTCGTTAGGTATGCAGCCGAGAATTTTTTTTTATAAGAATTTTTATTTTTATTTTGGTCTGGCTTACCCACTGGTAAATTTTTGTACGCTCATACTGGACACCCTGTATATGACAAAACAGGGACAAAACAAAAGCCCGGTCTTTCTTTACTTTGCCGCCACGTTGAAATTCTTGGATTGGATTGGACAACACTTGGGCATGTGCAAAGGAACATTTGTCCGTGAAATAGAACGAAATATCATAAATATCATTTGTGTTTTTCGTAGATCCGGCAGTTTTAGAAGTGTTTTATTTATGTGTAACTTGTAGTTTTAGTTTTGTTCATATATTAGACTTATTAGTGATTAGAGACATTTGCTCATCAAATTATTTCGACGGTATTTTTACAGTCGCAACTGCAAGTGTAGGTAAGAACATTTTGTAAATTTAAATATGTAGTGAATTATATGAATTATACTGTACCTCATTTTCATTAATTTAATTCCACAGATATCGCAAAATGCCGAAACGAAAAACTCAATCGAGGTTTTGTCTTTTGTGTGAAAGAAATATTCCATATATGAAGTCGCATACCTTAAAGCATGTATTTTTAAAAATTTTTTTCAAATATAAACTGCATCCACTCTTTTGGTAAACTTGATAAATATGGGAACATCCCTATAACAAGATTGAAAAACCGTTATATGTAGATAAAATAAAATATAAAATAAAGTTAATTTATTGTATTCTACAGTATATGGAGCAAAATTCCCGCGGTTTGATGCGCATGCGTATTTGGTATTTTCTCCGTGAAAGAGACAATAGATATGATTCTAGACTACTCTAATTTGGCTTCACATGAGAAACATGGTAAAGATTACATACGCTCCATATAGTAGTATTATATATATGGTGAAAGCTATGCCGATCCTGCTCCAGCTGCCATCTTGAATTTTGGAGCACGATCGGCATAGCTATTCTACTGACATATTTCATGAATGCAGGTTTCTGTGTTAAAAAATTTTATATTATTTTTAATATGAATCTGTACCCCTCCCGTATGTCTACTAGTTGAATTACAACGAATTATATTATACCCTACTATTTTTAATTCATCATCAGTAAATTCGTCGGTCCTGTCATTTATAATATACATACTCGGAAATTTCATCTTTGTTGCTGTAAAAACTGTGCATTTAAACAGTTTATGAACAAATCCTCCGAATTTAGTGGTTGGCTATTCATAAGCCGTTTTCTTTTTTAAGAACTCAACAATTTTTAAATTTTGTTAATTGTTAATGTTAATTCCTTGTTACGCCATATATATGACGAAGATGTTCCACCGGCTTATTTTGAGTTATTTGTACAAAGGAAACACCAGTTTTAACTTTATTGGAGGTGAGTATTTTGAGAGGCTGCCTTCTTTGTTTTTATAGCATCGAGTCGTCTCTTCTGCAGTTCCTTGGCTACAAGACATCCTCTATACTTGGCAGGATGTGCCTCTGAGCAGTTAGTGCACTTAGCAGGGGTATTCCTTGGCTTGGTGCATTCCGCTGTCAGATATCTTCCAGCATACTTAACACAAGTGGGAGTGTGTTTACAGAATTTGTGGGTGTGACCATATCTTTAGCATTTTTTACATTGCGGAATGAGTTTATTTCTCATCGCTTCGATTTTAACCTTCATATGGTTTAAGTATTTGATGGCAAATATTCTGTTAATGTCCTCAGATTTGTCAAACGTTAAGATATACAATGGTAGACGTACACGTTCTTCCTTGTTATCCTTTGTTATTTTCTTGAGCTTTTGTATCACTTCTACAATCTTAAATCCTTTTTCTTCAAGCTCTTTTTCAATTTCCTGAGGTTCATAAGAGGGATGTAAATTTTTTACCATCACTCGTATTGGTCTAATGGCTTTATTCTCATACGTATGCCATTCTAAATTAGTGCTGTTTATTAGTGTGGTTATCTCTCTATATTCTGTTTCTGAAGGAACATTGACTTTAATTTGGTTATTATTTAACATGCTTGTGTTGCAGTTGATTTTTTTTTATTTGTAGTTTAGCCTTAATATCATCGTAATTTTTCACATTACTTATTATAATTGGTGGTGGCGTTGCAGTTTTTCTGATTTTTACTGACTTGTCTTTGGGACTATTATCAACTTTTTCAGGCGATTATTTATACATAAATCAAATAAAGATAAAAGGAATTTAAAGAAAAGATGTCTATTCATTTAATAAAGTAACAAGTAAATGAATGGGACATTACAGGTTATTCCCGCAAAAGCAATGGACATCATTTGTCTATTCGGACTTACAGATAAACAAAATGGTAGTCTGGTGAATCTATAACACACTGAATCTACAATACATGAAGTAACATTTCGCGATGATTCATCAAGAGGTATTTGATGAAAACCTGACATTAAATCAAGCACTAAAAACCTTTTAGCTCTTCCTAACTGGTCTAATATGTCGTCAATATTGTGGTAAAGGAAATTTGTCTGCATATCATTGACAAAGATTGTTCCAAATTTTAGTAAAAAGTCTCTGCCTAAAATACCACCAGCAATCATTGGAAAATCATCATTTACAATATGAAAAATATGTGGAATTTTATGTTTATTAATTTTTATCATAGTTTCTGTGGTCCCCAGAGAAGTAAGTTGACCTTCCGTAACACCTTTAATTTTGCTAATACGTGCAATGTTAATGCTTCGATTTAAATTTACGGTTGTACGTTTAAAAATTGTCATATCGGCACTCATATCAACCAAAAGTGTGTTTTTACGACATGTCATTTCAAGATAGACACAAACAAAATTGGGAAGTGATATAAGTGACAGAATTGTTATATTTACATTTCCCCCAATCGACCCAATTGTTGGTCCGATTGGTTTTCCGGCTTCTCAGACCTATAAAATCTGACATTATTATAATAATTATTCTGTCCTTGACCTCGTCTATAACTGCGATTTGCGATATAGTTTCCACGACGCGTTCTCATAATTCCAGCTTACTCATGAAAACTGACCACGTCCACGATATGAGTTCTACGAATTATAAGAATAATTATTATTGAAATTTAGAAATCCTCCACCTCGCGTATTTCGTAAATTATAAGGTCGTCTGTTGCTTCGCACAAATAGAATGTTTGCGTCATTATTTCTCGAATTTGTATTTACAAATTTTGTTAAAACTTCCTGTACTTATGAATTAATGAATCCGCTTCGACTATTAGTCGAGCTTTTTCTGAATAAGCATTTTGACTTGCTTGTACTGTTGTTTCTACCGTATCTATAATGTTGAGCAACATTAACAGGCACACCTACAGAAATGTAAGATTACTGCAACTTCCCTGCCAAGTGCTCTACTTCATTGGCAAAATTGGTAGCATCTTTATTATTATTTTTTTTTAATTTAATAATTTAGCCGAAAGAAGACGAGAACTTTCCCCTTTTATATTACTTTTTAATTTTAAAATGATTTCATCCAACGTAGTTTCGTTGTTAATTAGATTGAGTTGGCATAATTTTATTTGCCAGATTAAAAAATTCTGCAGCCGAATATTATCAGTAGCCATTGTTTCTGAGTCTGATTCTGATTGAATATCCTCTACACCGTCAGAAATATCTTCGTCAAAAATTATTGGGTCAGTTTTCTTAATGCAAGAATAAGGCACTCTATATTTTACGTCGAATGACAAAAATGACTTGACACTTTATTACTAATGAAATGAAATATTGGTTTGTATTTATTTTGATTATTTATATCTAGAGAATTCCATGATTTTGCTAATAAATTCGTAACTTGATTAAAATACAAAATAAAATTAAATATTTACTAAATTGTCCCTGATATCTTGTCTCACTGCTTCGGCTTTTGGGACGTTCTTTTTTATAGTTTTCTTCGCCTGCTTAATTATTTCACCTTTTATTTCTTCTAGCTTTAGAAACAATACTGTCTTATCGACTGACATGAAAAATAATCAAGGCATGATAATGACACAATTACACTTGAAGTAAATCAACCTATAATTATTTATAGACAATCAAATTAAAAAAATATATTTCCACAGTTTGTTATAAAAGTTAGTGTGTTGAAAGAAGAGAAAAAAAATTCACCAATAGTTTAAATCTGAACATACCGTTACTTTGTCAAACTTCTCACTCACAGTTACACTCACTCGCAGACCCCTCTAATCCGTGTTTACTGAAGTAATAGATGCTGCCACTAGTTCACATCTCACTTGTTTCTTAACATTGCGGCGATAGGCATGAATTCCTTTAGCGACCAAGTAAATGATCATAATAACCAGCATCAAGTACCACACTATTTTGACGTCTTTAGTAACAATGTACTCCGTTTCTTGGACAATGAAGTTGGAGTTTACAACCCCAGTTTCATCATCTTGTTGATCTGTAGACTTTGTATTCCCCATTTGGAATAATGACGAGAATTGTGACCAAAACCAACCAGTAAACTTTTATTAGGTTTTCCTTCAAATACTCAGTAGCACTTGCTTAAAACTTTACACATATAAAACCAACATTTTTTCGGCAGGATCGCCATGTGGTACAAAATATAGTCGTGTTATTCTTTCTATGACATGTATTAGACTATTGACATTATTGTAATATTGATTTACGTGTTCGTACATATTCTACATAATCAGCAAAATGGTTTAACATATAATTATCATTAATACATTCGTAATATTTGCCAGGCAACAAAGTTGCTTTATCTTAGTACTGACAAAGGTCTAGATTGATTGACGCAATAAGGTGAATATACTGTAACCGTTACACTACTACGCATGTGTTCTTTGGCGGGAGATCGCCTATGCAACGCTAAATTAATTATCGCAGAAACCTCCCACTGCCGAAAGAATATTCCAGGATGATTCTTTGGCGTGGAAGTAGCACGCAAACCTCCATTCGGCGGGTGCTCGACTATGAACCGCTGGCGACCGACTATAAATACCAGTGTTAATCACTCGGAAATGGGAAGTGGGAGTCCTGATGGAAAAGGAAACATCTGACGGAGCTACTAGGAATTAAGAAAACGCGGACGACACCCATTCATCCTCAGTCCGACGGAATGGTTGAGAGTCACAACTGAACCATCAATCTCTTTCGATGTTTGTCAACGAAAACCAACGATACTGGGACAAGTTAGTGCCTCTGTTTCTGTTAGCCTACAGAGGTTCGCAACATGAAGTTACTGGCTATACCCCATAGATAGTGCTAACTGGAATTGAAATGAAGCTTCCCATAGATCTTACCTTTGGCAGACCATCAGCCGACAACGATGCCGATGAAGTGAATCTTTCCGAGAATGTAGCAAACTTAGGAGAAAGACTGAGGATAGTACGTGAATTTGCTAGAGACCGAGTACTTCTCAATAGTGATAGAATGAAAATGCGACTGATTAAGAAGCCCAATCAGGACCCAATCAAAGAAAGAGATGTGGTGTGGTTGTAACAGCTTCAAAGAAGAAAAGGATTTAGTCCCAAACTTCAGAGACCATGGGGAGGACCTTACTTAATAGTCAAGAAGATCAACGACTTGGTGTACAGAGTACAGATGTCGCCGAAAGTGAAGCCCAAGCTCATTCATATCGAGAGACTATGTCCCTACAATGGAAATGACCTACCACCGTGGAGGGTTCCAGATGCTGTTCGGGGCGAACAGCTTTAAGGAGGGGGAACAGTGTTACAAATAGCCAACACTGTTCGCGTTCGGCGTTGTCTCTGGGGATGCCAGAGGCAACCCACACAAACAAAATTAATTTTAAGAAACTGTTCACATCCCTAATTTTTACACAAAAAATCTGAAATATCTAGACAAATGTTATAAGTAATGCTTAAGATTACAATATGTGCCGCTTATAATTCTAATTTAGTGGTTCTGGTAGAAAACCTGCAAATATCTTTGAAAATATTAATATTAGGTATAGAACATAATTCATGTAAAAGAGAATTAACGTACTAATTGAAAAATAAAATAATATTCGCATACTGATTATTCTCTTTAAAAAATAAAAAAATGCACTTTGAAATTTACTAATTTGACGTTTATGCAAAAAAACACCCTGTTATTATATAGCAATTAATTATATCCAATTTATATAAATAATATACAGGGTCCTGCACCAGAGCTCCCTTCTTTTGTAGCTCATGAACTGGTGCCTTTATAAATTCCGTTCAAATTTGACTGCAAACTATTCGTAGAGAGGCACATTTTGAAAATATTTTCAAATATACAGGATGCTCTAAAAACATGTACCATACTAAAGTTATATTTTTTTAAATGGAACACACTATATATTTTTGCATTTTTGGATTCTGCATGCAAATTTGGTGTCAGTTTGTGTTATATTCCCTATAGCAAAACTTAGCCGTTTCAAAGATATTCGACATTTTATAGAAAAAATTACAGTTGTTAGAACTAGTTCAAAGTTACATATCTTATACAATTGAACAGCGTTTATTTTAATTTTTATGTGTCAGATAGTTTAGGCATTGGCCTTTCTGAAAATAGCTCACAGAAGTCTGTAATACATACAGAGTGTTTAATATTTACTGAGCAACACGTCAATTTTGAAACGTGCAAAACTAATTTTTTTCAAATGGCACACCCAGTATATTATTCTACAGTTGAAAGTACCATTCAATTCTAAATTGAATGATATAGCATTGTCCTATACCTATCTCTTAAGGTGCTCAAGATATAATCAATTTTATAATAAAGTGCTCGAAAATTTAAGTTACCCCGTTTCTAAGTGGTCTTCTAGTAAAATAAAACAACTAGAAACATTTTAAATTTATTGTCAGTTGCTTTGACTATAATTATGGCTATGATTAACACAAAATGTAAAAAACTATCAACAATCATCAAAAACATCAATATTAAATAATTATTCACAGTCTACAATCTTATAATAAATTTTCAAAAACTTTGACGGTTAAATTCTATTCGCTAAGAGACAGTTGTTTCGTTCAGACTCAAATAATATAGAAATCATGTCAGCTAGCTCTTTACTATACTTCATTATAAAAATAAATTGAAACAACTAACTAAACTAAGTACCTAACTAACTATAACAACTAAACTAACAACAAAATTATTGAAATAAGTATAAATATTTGTAATTAACTTAAATTGTCGACACCAAGTTTGACAGCAAACAAATTAGACAAGTTGTTTTGTTGTCTTTACCAGGTGACCCGATTTCTTAACGCATAATTTGATGTACAAAATTAGACTTCTTCTTATAGGGTTACGTAACAATTAAATCTGTAAACAATTATTTAACATCGATGTAATTTTTTACATTTTGTGCTTAATAAGACTCAAAGCAACTGACAATAAATTTGAAATGTTTCTAGTTGTTTTATTTGATTCGAAGCCACTTACGGGGTAACTTAAATTTTCGAGCACTTTATTATAAAATTGATTATATCTTGAGCACCTTAAGAGATAGGTATAAGACAATGCCATATCATTCAATTCAGAATTGAATGGTACTTTCAACTGTAGAATAATATACTGGGTGTGCTATTTGAAAAAAATTAGTTTTGCACGTTTCAAAATTGACGTGTTGCTCAGTAAATATTAAACACTCTCTATGTATTACAGACTTCTAGTAGCTATTTTCAGAAAGACCAATGCCTAAACTATCTGACATATAAAAATTAAAATAAGCGCTGTTCAATTGTGTAAGATATATGTAACTTTAAAATAGTTGTAACAAATGTAATTTTTTCTATAAAATGTCGAATATCTTCGAAACGGCTAAGTTTTGCTATAGGGAATATAACATAAACTGACACCAAATTTGCATGCAGAATCCAAAAATGCAAAAATATATAGTGTGTTCCATTTAAAAAAACATAACTTTAGTATGGTACATGTTTTTAGAGCACCCTGTATATTTGAAAATATTTTCAAAATGTGCCTCTCTACGAATAGTTTGCAGTCAATTTTGAACAAAATTTATAAAGGCACCAGTTCATGAGCTACAAAACAAGGGAGCTGTGGTGCAGGACCCTGTAGTGAGCACCTGGTATATTTCAAGTGTGCGTCTTTTGTTCAATATCGCAGTACCTTTAATAGGACCGATATTGAACCTTACCGCACTAATGATCAACTCTGGATCTAGTGCCCTTCCGAATAATTTACTGAAACTACATAAATATAAAATTACTATTGGTCTGTAATTTTCAATGATGCAGAGAGAGATAAAGAGAATGTTGATATTAGAATTACAGTACTCAAAGTCATAGGTGAAATCAGTAGATAAAGAATAATATGAAGCACAAAAATAAAACTGGAAAACCGTCTACTATATCCTGTGGGTTAGTTATATACAACTGGTTACTTTTTTCTTGATATTTAACTATGACAAAACTGATTACTAGTTAATTCGTTTCAATGCGAGTTAAATATTCGTTATAGTTATCAATGTGAGTTTTATTTTGGCCCTTTGCAATTTGTACCGACCCAAATCCGCGGGGTTCCCAGTATTCCCAACAGAATTAAATATTTTAACCTCCTATCTACTGATAATTAAATTTTGATCACCGGAAAGAAAAACAGCTTACTCGGATTCACAAGGATTAACCCGGAAGTCTGAGACTTGTGTGGGGGGGGGGGAGTGTGGCACATTATTCAGTAGGCCCCATTTGCCCCTCATGGGTAAGTATATTTATGACTGTCCTAACTAAACACTAGTATAAAATAATGATATACAACCCCTTCTTCCACACATGTATCTGGCTGCTTATTTAACCTTTTTTTGGTTAATCACTGTAAGTGAAATGAAGTGTAGAGATTTTATTGGTATTAATAGAAAGTAATACTTGATAAAATATGGTTGACTGTTGGTAGTAAACTTAGAAATTACCGGCCAAAATACAATGGACAGGATATCATAATTCAAGCAGACATATTCTGCAGTACCTCTACCCCTACCCTAAATTCCCTATAATAGTACCCTAATAAAATGGGTAATAATTAAAAATTAATATTTTTGTTCTAGATCATCATAATATTACCATTATTGGTTCTCCACGAGTAAGCGATGAAGTTATAAGCAGACACGATTTAAATAATACCACATATAGAAAAATTGCAGCAGAAAGAGGTAAATAAAGTTTCCATTTCTACTCAAAGATTTTACTTAATAAGTTTTTTTTTTAATACAGATAAACTGGATTTACAAGGATACTACAGTTCAAGTCACGGAAAGTGTTGTTTGTCAATGTTTACCATTTTATACACATTTTGTTATTTTATATATTGCATATATCTCAACTTAACTGTGTGATGTAGAACTATGTGTAATAATTGAGAGACATGTAGCTATGCTAAGTGCTATTTTTGTACGCTATACACCAACACATATATGTATATATAATATATATATATATACAGGGTTATTCAGAACCTATCGAAAATAAAATTTGGGGATGTTCAACATACATGTAGAAATGTGGTAGTTCAAAAAGAAATTTTTTTGGCGGGGTCTGAAAACTATTTAAAAATTTTTCATTGCACGCCGCTGGATACTGGTCCACTGTAATGGAGTGACCTTGGGGCTGACAATGCAAACTAGCTTGCACGAAAGAAACCGGCGCGCCCGGCAAAAAAAATATTTGCAGCGTTTTTACTTTAAAATAAACTTAAAGATAGATAGACGTTCCAGGTACAAAAAACTTGTTTACTGTTTTTTGTCGGAATGTGGTATATCCGATCTCGTTGAAGTACAGTTGCCTAGCTACGTAGTCCTTTATAATGGTATAACTTTAAACATTGTTTACGGGAAATCCTAATTACTTTTATTACAATTTTTTTGGTGATATCGATTTCTTATTTAAGGATGCAAGTTACGCGTTTGGCCGTAACGACTCCGTTTTTAAAAATTTTCACAAACTTTATTTTTAGGTAATATTAACTAATTTAAAAGAATTACAGTTTAATTTACAAAACGGAGGACTTTATTATTCGAGCGTCAAACAATAAGTGAAATCATAATACAGGAAATCAAAGCAGTCTAGGATTTTATCTAACATATTATATTACTTGATAGCAGGGCAGCTGTACTCGTAACTCCTCCCAGCCTAAATTGAGCAATAGCCTTTTAGGATATGCGAAATGGTCCTTGTTTCATTTCGGTGGATTCTTCTATCTTGTTTTTTCTTGAAGTCATTTTTATATATAATTGCTTCAGTCTAGGGAATAACATATATATTATAATTATTATAAGCACAAAATATATTATCAAGTTCCAATAGTTGAAGTAATATTTGTTAACATTTTCAGTTTCTAGAAAATCATATTTATGTTGATTGATCTCATTATTTAGTTTATTTATATCATCTAAATTTATGTGCGAGATCTTTATCGGCTTAAAATTTGTGTTAAGTTTCTCAAAAGGTATATTATTGATTTCAGGTAAATAACTATTTAATTGTTTTATTTTTACTTCAGATTCGTGTAATTGAATTTTATAATCATTAATGAAAATTAAACATTGTGGCTCTAATTTAGTAATATAGGTACCATGAATTTGTTTATTTTTTAAATTATTATTGCAATTTATTTTAGCAACATTCTTATGTGGTGAAATTATAATATAACGATCACTTTCTATTTCTTGAATTTTTATATCCTCTAGTGTTATAGTATTTTTGGTACAATTTAAAGTTTGTTCTTTTAGTATGACTTGAAGTTCACAATTATCATTGTCAATGTGTTGTGTTTTAGAAATTTTACAGAAATAATTTTTATCATTTAATAATATACAAGGTTTATCGAAAAGGCTGTACGATTGATCGGAAAGTATAAGGAATTTGAATTTAGGGATAATAATGTCAAATTGATAATCTGAAGACGCAATAGGTAAGGCCCATAAATGGAAGATATTGTAAATTTCATTGTATGTTAAAGGGACTTCTAATATAAAGGTTATAATGTTATTGACAAGATACGCCTTAATTTCGGTGATTTGTTCATACAGTAATACATTTTGTGTATCATACGGTAATTTATTTGGATCTTCGACAAGATCATTTATTTTTTTGAAGTTCATTATGGAAATCTTCAGGGTCGATAATGCTGGGGTGGAATTGTCCCATTTTTGCGAATGTAATAGAAGTTTCCAATTCGTCGAGTATTCTGATTATTTCATTCAAGGCAAGTATCAGCTGATTATGAGTACTGTGAAGTAACGTGATAGCTGACCATTCTGTAGAAAATATATCTTGTTTCTTCATGTGGGCTTCGATTTGCATTATTCTGCTTGTAATTATAATTTCGTTATCTTGAAGTGTATGTACGGTTTTATTAAAAGTTTCTATGGCTCTTTGAATAAAGGAAATTTGATTCTCGCTCGTATGAGATAATTTATGTTGGTTACTTTCTAGTATTCTTATCTTTTCTTCGAAATATTCTCCATCGTCGGCATCTAGATTACCAGTAATAAATTTAAATGTTTTTCCTAGCACATTTAAAAGTCCTCTTTTGTTTCTATGCTTGATAAACAATTGCTTAAATTTTAATTCTAATGTATCTAAGATATTTGTATCTATAGCTAAATAAATCTTATATTCTTTTACATACGTATCGCCGTATTTGGTATTATTATAAGTATCATGTAACTTATTAACTAGACTTCTTATATTAATATAATTTTTATGAAGTTTATCTAAGTTTATTCGTTTAATGAGAGTCCACTTGGTTCTTTGAATTTTCGAAGTTCCTAAATGTTGTGGGTAGAGAGGTGGTTTTCCGTTTAAATCTTCTAATTCTAGTCCTCTGACGATTCCGAGGAATCTGGAATATTAAATGAATGTTTTAGATTGTCTAAATGTACCTTTCGTAATTGATTATTTTTCTTATTGATTAATAAACAAGTCTTATCAAGATGTATGTCTCGAATTACATAGGGACCAAGGAATGGATTAGCTGTCTTTGATCTAGCTTGGGCATTCTTAACGTATACCTTGTCTCCTATTTTAAACTGTTCTAGATTTTCTTCATATCGTCTTAAATTTTGTTGATGGGTAAGTTCTTTTTCTTTCATAAGGTTTCTTTGAACAACCTCGTATTGGGCTTGTGAGACTTTTTTAAGTTCATCAATATAATTTTCATACTGTTTATATTGTACATCGATAGAGAATGGATTATTGGCATCAGTTTGTCCTAATAATAATTCGAATGGTGTGAATTTCGTAGCTGAATGGATCGTATTATTATAAGCTATTACACATTGTTTTATTCGTGTAGAATTCTTCATGTTTGGGCTAATAAATTTGGTTATTCGGTAATGTTCGATCATTGTTGAATGAAATCTTTCAATTAAACCATTTGATTTTGGATTTTGCGGAGTTGTTATATGATGTTCGATTTTATATAAACGTGTAAGGTCCTTAACCAGTCCATTATCAAATTCGGGTCCTCCATCCGTTATTATTTTTTTCATAACACCATAGTGCATTATGTATGTATGAAGGGCATCACATACTTCGATAGCATTTTTGGTTTTTATTTCATAGGCCATTCCCATCTTAGTAAAGGAATCTATTATAGTAAGGAATTTAATTTTATCGATTTCAAAAGTGTCTAAATGTAATAATTCCATTGGTTTCGCAGGGGTTGGTGTTAAATTTATATTTGCTGTAGGTGGTATTCTATCATACTTAGCTATATTGCATGCTTGGCAATCTTTTATATAATCGGCTATCTCTTTGTCCATATTTGGCCAATAAAATGTTCTTTTTAGTAAAGCTGCTGTTGGTAAAATTCCTCTATGATTATTTTTTTCGTGTGTTTCCTTAATTATTTTAATTTTGTCATCTTTATTTATAATATATGCTTTATGTCCAAGACATCGGATTAATTTAGGTCTATTAGTATTGTATAATTCTGTATAGGCTTCGCATAATACAGGGTACAGTTGATCTGAACAAGATATATAGTATTTTTCTTTAGGTACTAAGTATTCTTTCATCCATCCTTGTACTTTATCTTTATCTTTGGGCATATTTATTAGTAGAAATTGTTTTTTGTCGTAGGTGTAGAATTTTGTTGAGGATTCTGTAATATTCGGGATGTCTGTAAACCACAATTGTTTCGGTTTTGTTTCTATAGCATCGTCAATTATTGGTATTGATTCTTGGCTATCTATCTGTGAATGAATTGTTTCGTTATCGCTAGGGGGAAGTGGTATATCTTCTAAATTTATTTCGGTTGGATTTTCTACTACATTTTCTAATAGGTTCTCATCAATATTTTCAATTGCATTTTCGGGTAGATTTTCGGTTAAATTTCTGGCGGTGTTGTCTATTACGTCGTCAAGTAGTCTATCTATTTCACTAGGTGTTGGTGATTGTAAATCTCGGGAAGTTCCAGCGGTGGCGATTATTGAATGATCAATTGGATAAATTTGAATACGTGATAAAGCATCAGCTGTTACATTACATTTTCCTTTTCTATGTATTATTTCATAATCAAATTCTTGTAATTTTAATTTCCATCGAGTCAGTCTCGCATTACATTCTTTTAAATTTGCTAGCCAAAGTAGTGGTTTATGGTCAGTTACAATGGTGATTTTTCTTCCAAAAATATATGGTCGGTAATATTTTAATGAGAATATTATAGATAATAATTCTTTCTCTGTTGTACTCATTTTAGCTTCTGTTTCATTTAGCGTCCTTGAAGCGTAACATATTGGTAAATCTTCGCCTAATTTTCCTTGTGATAAAATCGAACCAATTGCAACGTCAGATGCATCTGTAGTTATAATGAATGGTTTGTCAAAATTGGGATATTGTAGTATGGGAGAATTTATTAATATTTCCTTACATTTTTCAAATGAATTTACGAAATCTTGATTATGTATAATTTTGGCGTTCTTCTTGAGACATTTCGTTAGTGGTTTAGTCAAATCTGCGAAGTTTTGTATAAATTTACGGTAGTAACCAAGGAGTCCTAGGAATCTTTTTATTTCTCTAGTTGTAGTTGGTATTGGAAATTTCTGTATCGCTGCTATTTTATTGGGCTTCGGTTTTACTCCACTTGGGGTAATAACGTGTCCAAGGTATTCGGCTTCTTTCTTTAAGAACTCGGACTTATCGAGCTGTACTTTAAGGTTGGAGCTTCTTAGTCGGTCAAATACTTTTTGGAGTCTTTCAATATGTTCATCTAGTGACGTGGAAAAAATTATGATGTCATCAAGATATACAAGACATATGTTATTTTGCAATCCTCTAAGGACATGATCCATGACAGATTGAAAAGTCGCAGGCGCGTTGCGTAATCCAAAGGGCATTCTCTTAAATTCATAGTGTCCATTGTCCACTGTGAAAGCTGTTTTTTCGGCGTCATTTTCGTCCATCTCAATTTGGTAAAAGCCACTGGCAAGGTCTAATGTGGTGAAATATATGCAATTTCCTAGTTTACTTAATAAGTCATCGATGTTTGGTATCGGGTATTTGTTTTCGATAGTCTTTTCGTTCAGTTTCCTATAGTCGATAACAATTCTGTATTTTTGTTTACCACTGGCATCTGCCTTTTTAGGTATTACCCATATAGGTGAATTATAAGGAGATATGGATTCCTGTATAATATTAGTTTTTAACATTTTATCCATTTGGTTCTGGACTTCATCTTTGTATATATGTGGATATCTATAGTTTTTCGTATAAACTGGAAGTTCATCACTTGTTCGAATTTTGTGTTTTATTTGGCTAGTAAATGTAAGGGGTAGATCTTCTTGGTGAAATATATCTTTGTAGTTGTAACATAGATTCTCAATTTTTGTTTTTTCTTCGGAATTTAAATGTGATGTTCTTAAATTATTTTCCAAATTTTGTATTAAGAGCTGTTCAACATAGTCTGGGTCCATAGGTACATTTTCTTGTAATATTTCGGTATTATTTAGAAATTCTTGTTTAAATGGCTTAATTTCTATTGGTTTTTCTATGTGCAAAATTTGAGTGTCCTCTGTGTTGCTCGTCACAGTTGTTATAATATGATTGTTTTCTACTTTTACTAAAGCTGTGGGTGTTTCCAAACCATTTTTAAAATTTTGGTGAGGCATAATACCTTCTTTCAATTTGGTGTTTTCAACTGGTAATTTGGTAATCATTTCAGTTTTCGGTGGTATAGTAATTTTCGTGGTATTTTTATTTGACATATTTAAGGTGATAGATTTTTTTCCAGTAATCAATTTATTTTTATTAATATTGATTTGAGCTTTTAAATCTTTTAATAAATCTATGCCTATTAATCCTCCAAACTTTGGGTTAAAATCAAAAAGATAAAATTTGTATTCTTTATGAGAATTAAACGTTTTGGGAAGTTTAATTTTTATACTTTCTTTATGCGTTGTTAAGCCATGAGCCGTTTGTATTGCAAAGTGGTCAGATTTAATTTTGTTACTAAAATATTTTTGTGCTAATTTTGGTTTGATTAAACTTTTTGTCGATCCAGTATCTATGAGAAAATTAGCTTTTAAATCTTCTATAAATATATAGGGCAATTGTGTTTCGATCAGGGAATAAATTTGTATTATTTCGTAGTTTTTATTGGAGGGTCCTGTGGAAAATTCTGATTTTCTGGTTCAGTAATTGTAGGTTCTGGTTCTGATGGATCAGGGATATAATCTGGTTCAATACATCCATCCAAATAGGAGTTATTTATTTCGTAATATTCGTGGGGCAAATATGATGTGCTTGCTTCGTATTGATCTACAGGGTACTCTTCTTGTAGGTCACCTTCATGATTTATATCACTGTAATGAAGTTCTTCAAATGTAAAGTTGGGCTTTTGCAAATTATTTGGTCGAAAGTGATTATTATTTGGTTGAAATTGATTTCTTCGAATGTAGGTGTTACCTGATGATGTATCCATTGGTATAGGATAACTTTGTTGTCTTCTTTGGGTACCTGAATTATTAGTTGTATTATTCTGTTGTCTAAAAGGTTGTATTGTATTTTGACGATTAGCTGTTTGTTGTTGCCAAAAATTGGGTCTGTTTGGCCATTGATATGTTCTATTTTGTGGATTGAATGCTGGCCTAGGTGGGGTGATAGCTGGTCTAGCGTTATAGGCAGGTGTTGGGTTTCGTCTTGGCATCTGATAATTATTTGGCTGATTTCTATTGATTCCAAATGTATAATTAGAATTTTGTGAATTTTTTCTAATATAATTTAGGTTATTTTCTTCTGATACAATAGTTATTGCTTCTTCTAAAGTTTGAGGGTTTCTGCATCTTACTATTAGACTATAGGGTTCTTTTACACCTTTCATAAACGTTTTGACTGCTAATTGTCGATACATGTTTGTTTTTTCAATTTTCAGTGCTTCGTTTTCTGCTCCTGAATTTATTTTAGATAACAGCAGACTTAATGTGTCTTGGCATTTTTCGCCAAACCTTAAGGATGATTCATTATTATCTTGTTTTAACATAATAAGGTCTCTCAATAGGGAGTCTTCGTCTCTTTGATCTCCAAATGTAAATAAAATTGCTTCTTTTAAATCTGTCCATGCTTTTAGGTCTCTTACAGATATTAATTGGGCTGCTCTTCCTACCAATTTACTTCTTATATGTGCAACCAGGAATGAATTGAAATTTTCGTCACCATCTCTTCTTAAAGAAGTTATAATATTTTCACATGCCAAAATAAAATTTGAGACGAGAATTGGATCGCCATTAAATTGTGGAATGGTGTCCAAATAATCTTTGATAGAGGGTTGTGCCATTCTTAGAGGTGGTATGATTCTTGGTAGATTAATATTTAGTCTTCTTTCGGTAGGGATGTTTCCAAATTGATTAGTTATTTCGTCAATGTCGCTGGTATTTGTCGACATTCAGTATATACTCAATAATTATATAGTGGTTAGTAAAATCACACTTTGTTTTATTTGTTTTTATTTTATGGTGTGACTCAAGTTATATGTTTGATCGCAACGAGGGATATACTTGAATAATCAAGCAATGCTCTATCACGACAATATATAACAATTGTCAGCGGGTCGATTTATTTTTATATTTTAAAATGTGACTCAGGTTATATGTTCAATTGCAACGAGGGATATACATGAATAATCAGGCAATGCTCTATTGCAACAATATATAACAATTGTCAGCGGGAAAGTTTGTTTTACTTTTTAATGTTTAAAATCTTATAACTAGAAAGCGTATTAGTAATTATGTCACAAAGCTGATCATAACCTACTCGATCCAGCCAATCACAACTTTGAAAGACATAAAATTTGAATACTGCAAAGCGTAAAAATAAATTGAGATTTAAGGTTACAAGGTAAATAGGATTGGTATAGGTTTGATTTTTAGGAATAAATGATCAATCGTACTTACAAAATAAAAGTTAAAGTTGTCTTCATTTCTTCTTTTTCTTAAGTATGAACTACTTTTCCTCTCCAGCGCCTGGCGTTGACCTGGGGTACTTTTTCGTTCGTTCAGGGCGGTCCTTCGAAGTTAGTGGTTGAAACCAGCGTCGATTTTCAATTTTCGGAAAATGACTCTTCTCAGAAATCCCACTTCTGACACCAGTTACGCGTTTGGCCGTAACGACTCCGTTTTTAAAAATTTTCACAAACTTTATTTTTAGGTAATATTAACTAATTTAAAAGAATTACAGTTTAATTTACAAAACGGAGGACTTTATTATTCGAGCGTCAAACAATAAGTGAAATCATAATACAGGAAATCAAAGCAGTCTAGGATTTTATCTAACATATTATATTACTTGATAGCAGGGCAGCTGTACTCGTAACTTGCACATATCCTGAAAGTTTTTTATATAGGTTCTGAATAAGGCTGTATATATAGTAGTAGTAGTAGCAGTAGGGCGGCCAAGACCTGACAAGTAGGCCGCAAGCGGGCCCTTTTTACCTACCCCTGTCGTCCTTACCTAGCTTCATCACCTCTTCCCTCATCGAACCTACCCGACCTTCTAATGTAGGTCAGAATGTCGGTCCATTCAAGGGAACTAACCTCTTCGCCTTGCAACTCCCCGGCCCCCCAGACGTCGTGTCTCAGTCTGCCGAAAGCCGCGCACTCTGCCAAGAAGTGGGAAGGCGTTTCATCGCCCTCCCCACACTTTGGGCAGATAGGGTCTCCCTCAACACCCATCAATGATGGATGCCTTCTAAGCCTGCAATGACCCGTTAAAACTCCCACCAACTGGTTTAGAGCCTTCCGGCTACGACTTAACAGCCAGGCCGTCTTGGTCTTGCTTGGTTGGGGTTCCACAAAGTTGCGAGCCTGTCTACAGCTCTCACTCCTTCTCCACTGTTTACTTAGTGTCTCATGAGCCCAATCGTTAAGAGCTATGTTGACCTGCCTTCGTGTAATGCCTAAAATCGGTTCTGGTCCCTGGTCGGGTCCCTGAGATCCTAGTCGAGCCCTTTCATTCACCGGGATTCCACTATGACCTGGTACCCATACCAATTTGACCTCTTTTCCTCTGGCCAGCTCCTCCAGGGTATCTCCGCACCCTTGAACAATGGCGAATCTTGTCCTTGGAGCTGCTAAAGCCTTTAAGGCTGCCTGACTGTCGGAGCAGAAGTAAATATTTTGCTCCGGAGAGTACCTTACTTCGTCCTTGTTTGCTGCAATTAGGATAGCAAAGACTTCAGCCTGAAAGACTGTGGCATACGAACCCAGTGCATAGCTTTGCTGCACGCCCCTGTCCTCCACATAAATTCCTGCCCCCGAGAACCTGTCCGCCACACGAGAACCATCTGTGTAGCAGACCAGAGAATCAGGGGGGAATTTAAACTGATCCTGCTTCCATTCCTCCCTCTCTGGAAATATGACGGCATATTTCCTCTTTAATCTGAGACGGTCTTTTGCTTCAGTTACTCTGATGGCAGATATGGGTATTTTCCTCTCCGCTATCCGTGCAACTGCCGCGTGACCGGTATTTCTTCCTCCCGCCTGCCAGCTTTCTGTGTCCCGCATTCTTAAGTAGGCCGCCATTGCCTCCCTCATTATCCATGTGGATAGGCTTGGTACCCTAGCAGGACTTCCAGGCAGCTGTAGGTGTCGTCCTCATAGCACCTGTAATTCCTATGCAGGCATGTTTTGGAACTTTGTCAGTTTCTTGGACACCGTTATCCTGCCGACGCTTGGCCACCAGACCAGGGCACCTGCCTACTGTTCGTCTTAGTTGCCAGAAGGTGGCCGTTAATCTAGAATACTGTTCCTTTAGTTACTTCACAAATTAGTAATAACGTTAAAACAATACTTTACAGTACCTAGCCCTAAATATATATATCCCTAAATCCCTCAAGTAATTTTCGAAAAAATTGATTGAAAAAAAATCGTAGTAGGCTGAGGATTAGCAGCTGGACCATCGTAATGGTTACAACAAGTACATCTAGGAAACTAATATATACGAAAAAATTCATTGGAATCGCGCTTACCAAAAATTTTTAGAAGGGTGCCCTGGTTCTTAATGGGCCACACTGTATATATATATATATATATATATATATATATATATATATATATATATATATATATATATATATTGAGTTCCCTATATTCAAGTATCCAAGCCGATAAAATATTGTGAGCTTCAGTAAGGAAAATTTTGACCTAAGACCAAATTAAAGAATAAATTCTGTGGGGTTTATACACAATACAATAAGCCAATCATGTCTCTCCGTATTCCTGCATTTCATTACTGATTATGCTTTCACTTCTTAATAGTCGCTGGACCTCTTACATAAACCTTTTCATTTAAATACAGCTACCGGAAGAAATCAGTCGTAGTTAAATCGAGAGTAAATTCCCAAATCGAAAAATATACGACAAAAAAGAACCGGTCGTTATCTTCTATTGTATATTGTATTTTTAGTGGTATGGGCTGTTACTTCATCTTGTTGGAACAATAAAGCATCGTTAAGCAATCTTCCTCTATTAATTTGTCTGTCAATCGTTGTAACATGTGTATTTAGCGCTCGGAGGTGACCATTAATGAATGGTTGTGGTGGTGGTATAGTATATATATATATAAATATATATATATATATATATATATATATATATATATATATATATATATATATATATATATATATTTTTTGTTCCAATAGACGTTGTCAGTCCCGCTATGTTTATCAGACAACCTCAGACCCATTAGAAATTTTGGAAAGAGATGAGTATCTATTTGAAGATAGTGACCTTGACATTATAAAGAATGCAAGCAAAGTGAGAGGGGTAAAAAAATACAAGGTAAAAAAAATATCTGATCAACAGTCGCTATTAAACCCAAAACACAATACCGCCTTTTCAGACCAACATGTAAAACATTTAGATATTTTTACGACGTTATTGAACCCAGCGCGGGTGCCAAGTTTAAGGGATTAACAACGTTTATCCCTTAAATTTGACGACTTGTGTGGGAGGGGGGGCAACATATTATTATTATTTCGCCGCACGCATTTGCGCCTCAGGAACGACTTCGTTGGTAGGCCCTAACCGCCATTCAGTGCTGGAATGAGGAAAACCTGGAAAACCTCATTAATTAGGGGGACAGTCTAAGTTCAACTGATTTTAATCTCTCACACTAACACCAAGTTGACATTTTTCCCATCCTAGGCCATGACCAGCATGATTGCCAACCCATCAATGCGAATAAGCCTTGATCTACGAGTAAACAATTTAATTAAAAATTGTTTGGTGGAATGGGGATTCGAACCCACGGCCTCTGGGTTGAGCGATCGAGACACTAAACCCTGAGCCACGGGGTCGTATAAGTACATATCACGAAACAAAACATTTCAAGGCCGTGGCGTAGTCAGACTTTAGGAGGCAAAAAAAGCACAACTCAAAACTGTTCTGGGATGCTAATGCTAACCCAACCAAAATTTTTTTTAGAATAACCCAAATTAACTGATATTTTTCTGTTCTTTGTTAGTTTAGGTGCAGTGTTTAAAAAAAGATACTAAACCTTTTCGTAAACGTAAACGTGCACACTGTACTGCACTCGACGCGCGTTTCGCCAACCAAGCTGGCATCATCTGAAGATGATTAAAACTACTAATCATCTCCAGATGATGCCAACGTGGTTGGCGAAATGCGCGTCGAGTGCAGTACAGTTTTTTGTTGTTACGTGGAAAACTACCTCGGTGATGTTTTTCTAAATGTTATTTGTGGAATAGCAAAAAAAAAATAGATTTTGATTTGGGTTCTTGGGTTCTTCGCATATATACAAGGTGGCCATTATCTATCTCCTTACATGGCAAACTTTGTTAATAGTGGAGCTGAAGAATTGGTTAAATTAGCAAAATTTGGCAAGATCACAAGAGGAATTCAGTGCTTCCTTTAGATTTAATTTTAATTTTCAACTTTTCGAGATATTTTTAAAAAACTGAAAATGGCCAAAATTTTTAAACTCGAATATCTCGAAAACTATAAAAGATAGAAATAATATAAAAATACTGTGTGATAGTGATTTCTACGAGCGGTGATTATTGAAAATTTCACGGGCATCTTAGTTTTTGAGAAAAAAACAAACTTATATTTTTTTAAATGGCAACCATAGTTGGCTATAATAATAATGTTTATTATTCCAATAGGACAATGTCCCAATTACAGGAATAAGCAATAACAATTAAAAAGTTAGAAAGTACATGAATTAGAAAATATAGACACTTAAAAATTACATATAATTAACATATCTACAATTTTAACATAACTAATCTAACTGAGACACTGAGACACTTAAGCGTTCATGTTAAAATAGTTATTGTGAAATGTACAATTTCACAATAACTATTTTAACGTTAATGTTAACATGAACGCTTAATTTCGACGTGTATAATGTGACTTTAGTGTGATCTGACATTTGTATTTTATTGTTATTTCTGATCTACGTTTGTTTTTCATAGCTTACTATGTTAATCAATTATTTGTTCATTACAGTAATCAAAAGAAAAAAGAAAGGTATACTAAATATTATATTTTTGAAATCAGAAAAAAAATAAGCTTTTCATTGATACCATAGCCAACTATGGTTGCTATTTAAAAAAATATAACGTTTTTTTTCTCAAAAACTAAGATGCCCGTGAAATTTTCAATATCACCGCTTAATTCCACGTAAAAAGCACTATCACACCGTATTTTTATATTATTTGTATCTTTATAGTTTTCGAGACATTCGCGGTTAAAAATTTTGGCGATTTTCAGTTTTTTCAAAATATCTCGAAAAGTTGAAAATTAAAATTAAATCTAAAGGAGGTACTGAATTCCTCTTGTATTCTTGCCCAATTTTGCTAATTTAATCAATTCTCCAGCTCAACTATTAACAAAGTTAGCCATATAAGGAGATAGATAATGGGCACCCTGTACGTTAGCAATGCTAAATGCATAAATTTCGAGTACTATGACTCATCTCGGTAGCTTAAACACTAACAAGTATATAGTCACCCTATTGATAAAGGTTGAGGCTGTAAAAAATTTTATTTAGGCAAGCTACAGATGCCGACCTACCTGCCTGCTCTTATTCTGAAATTGTAGTTGGATATTTATTACTTATTTACTATTGTTGACTATTTTTAAAATTTATTTTTCTTATGTACTGGGTATTAAATCTAAAAGGCCATTGGATGATAATGGGCTTAAATCGAAATTCAGTAAATGATTTTGATATTTTTTCATATATATTGATTCTAATGTATTTAAGTTGTACGAATTACTGGCTTTTATGAGGGAGGTATTGTTTATATTAAATTTGTGCCCTGCTTCATAACTATGTAAGGCTAGAGCTGACTTATCTACATTAAAGTTTTTTGTATGATATGTATGTTCTTTAAATCTAGTTATTACATTTCCCTTTGTTTGGCCGATGCACAGTTTGTTACAGTTACGACAATTTATTTTGTATATCCCGGATTTCTGAAGCGGGCCTTCTTTTTGGAAAGTGGACCCTAATAGTCCTTTAATTGTAAATTTATCTTTGAATGCAGGGATGATATTGACTTTATTTAGTAAATTTTCAAATTTTTTACTGATTTAAGGATGGTTTGGGAATTTTTTATACATATATTGTCTTTCGTCTATTGAACTTACGGTGGTATTGCTTTTAATTAATAATTTCCTCTTTTGTTCATAAAAGATTCTGTCTATTTGTTTCTTTTCATAACCGTTCTCATTGGCAATGTTGTAGATGAGATTACGTTCTTTATTATAGTTGGTATTATTGAGTGATACATTTAATAGTCTGAAAATTAGGCTATTAAATGCAGCCATTTTATATTTAAAGTGTGTTACTGAGGACTTGGTGTCTGTAATTATTTGTGTGTAAGTTTTCTTTAAATGTCAAAAGTTAGAGATTCATCAAGATTGATTATTTTAATATCTAAGAAAGGTAGTGAATAATTGTTTTATGATTCAAAGGTGAATTTTATGGAATTGTACTGTGAATTTAATACATTGACAAAATTGTGTATATTAAAATTTGTATTTACAACTGTGAATACGTCGTCTACATACCTTTGCAATACTGTGGGAAATTCTAAGGCGGTGTCTTTGACATTGCTTTCAAAAGAGTTAAGGAATAAATTAAAAAGCTCCCTTTAAGTCAGTATAAAAAGCAATTCAATGAAACGTTAAATAAATGTACCAATTTAATTACCCAGGGTCTTAGAAAGAAATTAAAATGACTTAACCGAAACCTTTGTAAATTATATTGTCTTCCCAAAAGTCACAAACCCGGAAATAATTACAGACCGATAGTTTCAAATATTAACTGTAATATTTACAAGCTAGCAAAGTGGCTAAACGATAAGTATAAAAAATTCTCATTCAAAAATGACATGACAACCAAGAATTCCTGAAGATATTAATAAATTAATATCTTTTGTTGTAACAGCCCTCTTTTCTAGTCAATCCCAAAAACTTTGAAAATATTATAAAGATTTTTAGTGCACAACAAAGTACCAACAATAGAAGTGAAAGAATACATGTGGCTTCTTATTGTAATAATTGAATAAATTGTGTTCATTTAAATGTTGTTTTTATTTTGTTAATACGATTATTTCTATTTCTGTGATCTTTCAATGATTTTTCTTATTGTATTACATTCGACATGTATTGCACATTTTAAATAACAACATTTTCAGGCAAGTGACAATATGTAAGAAGTTTAATAGACGTATTTGAGGACGTATTATTGACATAGGTTGCACATCAGATAGTTTAAATACAAACCGTACGCAAAAATTATTTTCATTCTAGTTTGAAAACAGGAAGAGTTTTATATTTAGCGATAAATTTGTGTGAGAAAAATTACCGTCTTTAAAAAAATTGCAACTAATATTGTTAATTTAAGTGCCGTTTTTAAAACTAACCTTTCTTGTTTAGAAAGCAAATGCTAGGTTGTGATACTCCACTGAAAACAGAATGGATATGTGAAATCCAATTACGAAAAAAAAACATGGCGTGTATTTAAAATATGAAATTTGTATCCACTTTCGGTCAAACATCCATGTATTTTTTGGCCAAACATGTAACTTTTTGGCTTACGCCAAAAAGTAGCAATTAATAGCATATCATCTTTACCGAACAAAGAAAAAAATGCGAATCAGGTGGGTGCCGCGTCACTGTGTCACCTGGGGCTTTGATAATATATGATCATTTCTATTTTTGCGTTCTTTCAAATGCTAAGAATTGCAATAGCTATTTGTGTATTAAGAGCGCAAAGTGATACAATGTCGCTCTAAGCGTCGCGCGTCACTTTGCCGCTCAGCGAGCCACAAAGTAACCAAAACGCTCGTTCCTTTGAAAAGTGCTACTCTTGGAAGCACTAATTTGTACTTTGGGCTCGGTTGTAGAAAAATAATATTAAACTTGCATGTGTTAACAGTGTTGTCAAATCTCGGGCTTGACAGAGTCAGTATTACATGGCGAATCTAACAGCGCTACATTCTGGAATACACAGCATATACAGAAACGCGACGCGCGCCCTCTGCACTAGCGTTCAGTGAACCAAATCTGTATATGTTACGATATTTAATCGCCTTTTCAGTCCAAACAAAAAAAATCACAAACTCTCCCCTCACTATAATATACTTTAAACTATTAAAAAAACCAGGAAACGTAACCAGACCCACTGGCGGGTCTGACAACGTCGAAAATTGATTGATAACGTAGGTAGTACATAGCAAAATGGGTCTGTATAAGCGGTATAACAAATCTATATATATATATATATATATATATATATATATATATATATATATATATATATATATATATATATATATATGTATATATGTATATGTATATATACATATATACATATATATACAGGGTCCTGCACCAGAGCTCCCTTCTTTTGTAGCTCATGAACTGTTGGCTTTATAAATTTCGTTCAAATTTGACTGCAAACTATTCGTAGAGAGGCACATTTTGAAAATATTTTCAAATATACAGGGTGCTCTAAAAACATGTACCATACTAAAGTTATGTTTTTTTAAATGGAACACACTATATATTTTTGCATTTTTGGATTCTGCATGCAAATTAGGTGTCAGTTTGTGTTATATTCCCTATAGCAAAACTTAGCCGTTTCGAAGATATTCGACATTTTATAGAAAAAATTACAGTTGTTAGAACTATTTCAAAGTTACATATCTTATACAATTGAACAGCGTTTATTTTAATTTTTATATGTCAGATAGTTTAGGCATTGGTCTTTCTGAAAATAGCCAAAGAAGTGTGTAATATATACAGAGTGTTTAATATTTACTGAGCAACACGTCAATTTTGAAACTTGCAAAACTAATTTTTTTCAAATGGCACACCCAGTATATTATTCTACAGTTGAAAGTACCATTCAATTCTGAATTGAATGATATAGCATTGTCCTATACCTATCTCTCAAGGTGCTCAAGATATAATCAATTTTATAATAAAGTGCTCGAAAATTTAAGTTACCCCGTTTCTAAGTGGTCTTCGAATAAAATAAAACAACTAGAAACATTTTAAATTTATTGCCAGTTGCTTTGACTATAATTATGGCTATAATTAAACACAAAATATAAAAAATTATCAACAATCATCAATATTAAATAATTATTCACAGTCTACAATCTTATAATAAATTTTCAAAAACTTTGACGGTAAATTATATTCGCTAAGAGACGTTCAGACTCACCTAATATAAAAATCATGTCAGCTAGCTCTTCTTTACTATACTTCATTATAAAAATAAATTGAAACAACTAACTAAACTAAGTAACTAACTATAACATAAACTAACAACAAAATTGTTGAAATAAGTATAAATATTTGTAATTAACTTAAATTATCGACACCAAGTTTGACAGCAAACAAATTAGATAAGTTGTTTTGTTGTCTTTACCAGGTGACCCGATTTATTCTTAAAGCATAATTTGATGTACAAAATTAGACTTCTTATAGGGTTACGTAACAATTAAATCTGTGAACAATTATTTAACATCGATATAATTTTTTACATTTTGTGCTTAATCATAACCATAATAAGACTCAAAGCAACTGACAATAAATTTGAAATGTTTCTAGTTGTTTTATTTGATTCGAAGACCACCTAGAAACGGGGTAACTTAAATTTTAGAGCACTTTACTATAACATTAGTAGAGAAGTATAGACGGTTGGACCCCTCCTCTGACCTTGGGGGAGGAGGTGACCTTGAACCGTGTGACCTTGAACGCGGCCGATTCGGCGTTGGGTGACCTTGGTCTTGACTCGTGTGACCTTGAACGCTACCGATTCGACGTCGGGTGACCTTGAGATGACCTTGGCCTTGACCTCGAAAAAGGTCGGTAGGTAATCATGACCTTGAACGAGGTCGATGGGTGATCTTGGCCTTGAATGATGTCGTTCTCGACTCTCTTTTCGTGACCTTGAGCAAGCTTTGTGGATATCGCCCTTGGCCATGCGACCGATGTGTAAATCTGTGAGTATGAGTTGGGGGGAGGGTGACTTGACGTAGCAGCCGCACAATTATAAAAGAGGTCAGAGTAGCCACAGAAAACCAATGTTAGTTAGGCATCATACAATAAAGAGTTAAATATGTATAAGTGCAGTGCTTGTGGTGCAACTTTTACACGTGGTGATAATTTGCGACGCCATCAGAGGCAATCATGCAAGAACCTAGAGCGAGGTGGACCTCCAACAAAGCAGCCCAAATTGGAGCGGGGTGGACCTTCAACAAAGCAGCCCAAATCGGATTTAAATCAGCAAACATCTACAAATGTTCAAACAAATGTTCAAAATTGTGCATGTAATAATAGGCCTTCAACGTCCGCAAATGCCCCAGTTTGTAACTGCCATAATAGACCTTCAACATCTACGAATATGCAAACATGTGACTGCTGCAATGTTACTCTAACCACGACTCAAATGATAGGTCACAGAAGATCATTGCAACATAGATCAAATTCGTGTGTTCCTCTCACCGATGGTGTTGAAATGGTCCGAAATGCTTTTAAACGAAGGATTGCTAGCTATCGAGTACATAGCGAAATCAGCCACATAGATTATATTAATTTCTTTAACGAAATTAAGAATAAAATTTTGCATCTACTCGAAGAAGCACTTCAAATTCATAAAACGATGAAGGTAAATATGGAGACGTTTGCTAGGTACATATTGCAAACAAAAGAAGTATCCGATATTAAATCATTTAATACTTCCAATCAAATCGTGGATCAGGCGACTAATTTGAGTGATGCCTTTGATGCATTTGTGGACATGATGCTTACGCAAACTACGGAATTTCAGGAACGCGACTCAGGTTTGTAAACTTTATTACGATCGAAATAGAGTATTTACTATTAAATTCATTCTTTTTTAGGATGGGCCCTCGAACGTATAGAATTTGTGGAGGTTAACATCTGCAAATACAGTCCTCTAGGTGGCTCATCATACATTAAATTGCCCAAGTTCATTGCAGACAAGAGGGCCATAATAAATGTTGAGAATCAGGATAACCATTGTTTTGCATGGGCCATTACCTCAGCATTGTATCCCGCAATCAACCGCCACCCATCTGCGATGTCATCATATCCACATTATTCAAGAGTCTTGAATTTGACAGGTATGAATTTTCCAGTAAAATTACGAGACATATCAAAATTCGAAGAAATGAACAATATTTCGGTGAATGTATATGGGTTAGAAAAGAAATTTGTAAAAAATAAGCTAAAATATGAAGTTGTAGGGCCTTTGCGTTATTCTGGGAAAAAATTGCGGGTACACGTAAATTTGCTCTTAATTTTGATCACCATTGTAATATCGATTGCGCCAACACACACTATTGTTGGATAAAAGATTTGTCTAGGCTAGTCTCAAGCCAAATATCATCCCATGAGCATAGAAAATACTTTTGTGATGGCTGCCTCCGATATTTTAGTAATGAACGTCAGCTTATGTTGCACCAGAGAAATGATTGTAATCATGTCTATACAACAACACCCTCAACACAATTTAGGATCGATAAATATGGCAAAGAAGCGCCCGAAAATATATTAAAATTTGAGAACTTCGAAAAACAGATGCAGGTACCATTCGTGGTGTATGCAGATTTTGAATCTATTTTGAAACCGGTTAATACTTGCGAACCAAACCCTCGGTATTCTTACACGAATAAAACGTTTAAACATGAGCCCCACTCTTTCGCATATTTTATAAAATGTTCTTTTGATAATTCTATTTCAAAATTTGAGTTATATAGAGGGCACGATGCGGCTAAAGTGTTCGTCTCACGTATAGAGGCTGATATAAGAGAAATATACAATAAATATATGAAAGACATAGTTCCAATGGCAACCCTTACTGCACAAGAAAGAAAAGACTTTCAGAGTGCAACGACATGCGGCATATGCTAGAAACCATTCGTAGAAGGCGAAGTGAAAGTGAGAGATCATTGCCACTTAACGGGGAAAATAAGATTCGGTGCCGCACATTCAATATGTAATTTAAATTACAAAGTACCGGGTTTTATACCAATTATTTTACACAACATGACTTCCTACGACAGCCACCTCTTCTTGAAAGAGCTATGTCGCCATAAAGATAGAATAGATGTAATACCCCAAAACAGCGAAAAATACATATCATTCACAAAACATCTATATATGCATGATTATGTCAATAAGAATGGCGAATCAAAAAAAAATTTGTTCAACTAAGATTCATCGATAGCTTTAAATTCATGTCAGCATCCCTACAAAATTTATGCAATGATTTAGCAGATAATCAAATGACTACGATGAGAAATTTTTTTCCTGACAACGAAAAATTCAGTTTAATGCGGCGTAAGGGTGTCTTTCCATACAGTTTCGTGGATAGTTTAGAGAAGCTAAATACCAAAAATATACCATCCAAAGAGCAATTCTATGATAAGCTTAATGAGGAAGAACTATCAGAGGAAGACTATGAAAGGGCTAAGAATGTGTGGAACTTATTTAAGTGTCAAAGTTTGGGCGAATATTCCGATCTCTATTTAAAATCGGACGTCCTTATTTTGTGTGACGTATTTGAGAACTTTCGCAAATTTAGTTTAGATAAATATGGCTTGGATCCTGTGCAGTATTATACGGCGCCGGGGCTATCTTGGGACGCCATGTTAAAATTAACTAAAGTCAAATTAGAGTTGTTAACAGACATAGATATGATCCATTTTTTTAAAAAGGGGATAAGAGGAGGTATTAGTCAATGTTCGGAAAGGAAACATATCGCTAATAATAAATTTGTTCCTAATTATAATCCAGGAGAACAATCATCGTTTATTTCTTATCTTGATGCCACAAACTTATATGGACATAGTATGTCACAACCATTGCCAACGGGGGGATTTTCATGGCTGTCTGAAAGAGAAATAGCCGATTTAGACATCACTAGTATTCCAAATGAAAGTGCCCAGGGGTTCGTACTAGAAGCAGATATATCTTACCCCCCGGAAACGCATGACCTACACTCAGATCTACCCTTTTTAGTAGAAAGTATTGTTCCACCAGGGGGAAAATCAAAATTTCCAAAATTGATACCTAATTTAAATGACAAGAAGCGCTATGTTGTTAATTATAGAAATCTTAAACAGGCTATAGAGAATGGCCTAATTGTGACAAAAATACATAGGGCTCTTAAATTTAATCAATCGCCTTGGTTAAAAACATATATCGATCTGAATACCAAAATGCGAAATAATGCCGCGAGTAAGTTTGAAAAAGACCTATTTAAATTAATGAATAATGCTGTTTTCGGCAAGACAATGGAAAATGTCGATAATAGGAAAGTGATCAAATTGGCAACACACTGGGAAAGTATTAGAAGAGCTGTGGGTGCGAATGCATTAATAGCTAGACCTAATTTTAAAAAATGTTCAGTTTTCTCTGAAGATTTTGTAGCGATTGAAATGGGAAAACTGAAGGCTGTTTACAACAAGCCCATATACGTAGGGTTTACTGTTTTGGAATTATCCAAAACGGTGTTGTACAATTTTTTCTATGACGTAATAAAACGTAAATTTGGTCAGAGGGCCTCTCTGCTGTACAGTGACACAGATTCTTTGGTCTTAAAGGTGTTTTGTGATAATTTTTATGACTTTATAATTGAAAATCCCGAACACTTCGACACATCGAATTACAAAGAGGGAAATAGCTTTAATGTTCCCAAGGGTGTATCAATTTTAGGTAACATGAAGGATGAATTTCCGGCCGACCCGATAATTAGTTTCTATGGTACAGGGGCCAAGGCTTACTATATACAATCTGTGGCAAATGAACTGAAAAAGGCGAAAGGTGTAAAGAAATCCGTTATTACAAAAGAGCTGTCAAAAGATGACTACAAGCAGATCGTAGAACAGGGGGGTTCAATAGTTCGAAAAATGAATACTTTTCGAAGTTACCTACATACTATGTATACGGAGATGAAAAATAAGGTTGCATTGTCATGCTACGACGATAAACGTTTTGTCATCCCCAATACAACAAAGACTCTACCTTTGGGGCACTCTGATATTGTATTTTTTCAAACCGAACCTGAGCAAAATGTGGAATGGCTTATGTCGGCGATAGATAGCGTACAGGCGGTGGGTGATGTTGTGACTGAGCGACATGAGCGAAATGAAAATTTGGAGGCATTAATTTTAGCAATAGCCGAACTTGAGTCACAAAATCTTCTATGAAATGTAACGCAAAGGCTGTAAACTTTTAATTAGCAAATCTCGTAGTTCTGGGAAATTCATTTTTGTACATAGTAATAATTGAAAATATTTTATTTTATGTAAGAACTTGTAATGTAATGCGCTAGAGTAAAGTACTGTATCTGTATATATACTGTATCCCATACTAATGTAATAATGTTGTAAATGATGGATTCAAATAAATCATATGTGTAAAATCTTCTATGAAATATAGCGCTGTAATGAGAATTATTAAGGCGCCCCCTAGGTTGAATCTCTGAACATCAAGTTGCCAATCTGTTTGGCTGGTATCCCGTGCACAGATGCTGAGAGACAGAGAGAGGGCGACAGCTATCCGTTCCAATGGAAGATGACACAACTCCCACGTCTTCACCTACATATTGTATGTAATAATGTTGTAAATCATGGATTCAAATAAATAATATGATTAAAATTATATGTGTAAAATATTCTATGAAATATAGCGCTGTAATGAGAATTATTAAGGCGCCACCTAGGTTGAATCTCTGAACATCAAGTTGCCAATCTGTTTTGTTGGTATCCCGTGCATAGATGCAGAGAGACAGAGAGAGGGCGACAGCTAGCCGTTTCAGTGGAAGATGACGCAACTCCCATGTCTTCAATTACATAATATTGTTAATTTTTTAAAACATAATATCCACTGCCATACTACCCCACTATAATACAATAAAATATAAACTAAAACCATAGCGTTTTATAGCGCAAAGGTAGTAAACTTTTAATTAGCAAATCTCATCATTTTGGGGAAATTCGATGTAAATTATGCAATGAAATAAATTGTGTACTTATTACTAATAACTGAAAAGATTTAGAGAGTACAGATATAGGTCCCACACTAATGTAATAATTTTTATAAGACGATGCTCTAAAACCATATATATTAGTTGAAGTTTAAGGTGGCCCAGATATTGTATGATTGTAATATAAAGTACCTACTAGAGTATAGTACTTATCTGCATATACTAATGTATTAATTTTGTAAATGGTGGATTCAAATAAATATAACATGATTTAATATGTTATCATCTCAACATCCCCCATATAATCGTACTTCTATAATCAGCCTTCAATTCAAGATCAACAAGCCAACGACCTTCAACATGTAAAACGAGGCCGGTAGGTTATAGGATGCAAGGACAAAGTCAAATATGTCATCACTTCATATATTACCCATGCAATTGTATTTCTATAACAATTCAGCGACCTTCACTTCAAGATCAGCAATAAGTTAGAATTCTGATTACATTAATCTATTGCAATTGTTCCAATTGCATACCAGCACCAAATACCCGTTCCACCACACCTGTTTCCCAAGGTCAAGTCAAATCATGTCAAGTCAGGGACATACCGCTGTTGTTACATTACACATAATATTTACAATTAAAACACTTGGATCTATTGCAATATGTAAGTATATTGCACTATGTATCTATGGTATCAGGCAATTGAATACATATCTAATAATCTAATAGATCATGGTCACGTCACTACCCAAAATGGCTACTTAAATTGATAAGGATATGTCTCTCCGAATAGTTTAATTGATAATTTTTGTTATTAAACAGGATTAATTACCTATTACATGGCCAAGTAAGTACATATATCTTGTAGTTTCATAGACGAATCTTTTAAATTACAATATGGCCTCGTTGTTTTGCAATTCATTATTCAATTTGCATCATACCTTTTTTTGATTGAGATTTTTTATGATTAGGACAAATTATTTGGACTTTCGTCCTATCTTAACATGGGAAATTCACCCCCAGGCTCGCTGGAAACCTGCTGTAGGAAACTGGCTGGATTTAAATTGCACCCACTTTAATTTTTAGTTGTACAAGGTAGGTTATTTTTAATAATTTGAAGCTTAAAATGCATCCAAAAATTATAGAATGTAATATTCATTTTAAATCGTACTTGATATATTCGTTGGTGCAATAGGTACTGCTTTATGCCACAAATGTAGTCAAGTTAAAAATTTTTTATTTTTTTTTTTTTGGGATGTTTTGAGAATATGAGATTCAATATGAGGTGTTTTAAATAAAAGATAATTTTAAATGGTTTCAATACGATATAATATAAAAACTGACATGCAGAAATAAGTGTACAAAAATAATGATTAATATATACAATTACATTTAAAAACATTCACTCATATTCCAGCTCTGCCGTTGGATCCTCTTGTTCCACAAGCTGGTCTGGCTCTTCGTTTGGCACAGTCTCAATCGACCAACCAGATGATGAATTAGATCCTGACCTCCCCATGTCATGTGGCGATGGAGTCCTCCAGGTTGCACTCAAATCATCATCGGACATAAGCATGTGTGAATGCTGCCATCGATCGCTCTGGTCTGGGTGATCTTCTGCGTTCGAGGAGCTTTCACTGTCCCAGTAAAGCATTCGCCACTCGCTTCGATCTGCAGGACCAACCCCATTATATAATACCTCTACCATGTGGCCATCTAATGACCAGGGTGGTGTTTCACGCCTAAAGTCGGTGGAAGATGTGACGTCTTCTGCGGCAGGAGCACCTGGAGATACTATCGGCTGCATCTCAGACCCACAATCACTACTAGAACTTATACAGCTGTCTTGTACATCTGCCATGGCGTGATACAGTGGAGATGCTCTGAGGAGTTGTGAGTATATATACACAATGCTACCCCAACCACTGGTATTTTATTGATAGGGTCTATTGCACAAACAAATCAATATTATTCCCAAAGTCAAGTCAATGTTTCACTATATGCACAATACATATCTTAAAAGTAAACTGCACTATTTTATTAGATTGTCTGTACTAAACTACTAAAACTAAACTATCTATATTGTTTTTAATCAACCTTCATATTTTTTTTTCAGATGTGTTGCAAACACAGCAAACCTGGATGGGTTTTAACATCACCAGCCCACTCTTACAACTCGCACAGCACTCGTTTGGTAAGGCCTGTTGTAGTGTCGTTGTCGTGTGGATGTCTATGTGTTTATGACTTGCAACACCAACTGCAAACCTCACAGCAAGTTTATAAGAAACGAAACATCTTTCACATAGTTGAATCACCTCATTCTGGGTACCATCCTCCGAGAATCTGTAGACTACCGCAAACGATGTGGTATTGCACCATAGCTGTTCAGATTTGTCAAGATCTTCGGTTGACAGGTACTTTTCAGTATACGCTATTTCTTCTGGTTCATCTGCAACTTCTTCGCCGAAGCCTTTATCTGACTCATCATCAGAGTCTAGTGGTTCAGCAGCAGCGTCACGATTAGCTAGCCGACGCAAAAACTGAAAATCTGCACCACGTTGACCTGCCATTGTTACACTTTATATGGAGGGAAGTAAACTAACTATTCTATGCGGCCTCCTCTTTTATCGAGACTGTCTGTACTAGTAGAGCAAAGCTCTAGTGGAGACAAGGCCAAACATTATACACGGTCATGGCCAGATCTGACAAGGTTAGGTATTGTACTAGTCAGGGTCAATAGCAGAGCTTAAACTGCAAAGCTGTATTATTTGTTGTCAAGGACATCAGTGGTCAAGGTCAGGCATTGCACTATAACCAAAAAACTTATGTTCTCACAGTCAAGGTCAGATTTGTTCTCAAGGGTGCCACGAATGGTGGGGCATTGTACCATAGCCAAAAAAGACAAGGTCAAGGTTCTCATTGCCAAGGTCTAGGTCAGGTAAATATGTCTTTAAATTATAGGAGTAAAAGAGGGGCTTCAGTTGTCATCCTGCATTTATTGTATTAAGACATGCCTTTTCCAAAAGAATGGGACAACAAGCCAAAAATCAGCACATATCCATTTCATTTCGGGACAACCGTAGTATGTCATAATTGTTACGCCTCGTGGCCTAGAGAATATTTCAATCCCTGTACAGGGTTATGTCGACGGTGTCAGCTGGAGAATCCGGTACCAATCGCAGCTAGGGAAATTCCGGAGGCTGGCCATGAAACCAGTGATGGGGTGTTGAAATGCCAAAAGTGTCGCAAACCTATGGAAAATCATAACAATTTTGGGATTTCTCGATCTGTGTGCCGTTCATGCATGGTGGATACTCCATTAAGACAGAGATGTTTAAAATGTAATTTATTCTTTTCGAATTGTTGGAATAACTTATGTCCAGGTTGCAGATCCGGTCGGGAGTTGTGTGAAAACGTGGGCTATTTCTTTATCAGCAGACTGCAACATGACAGGAGATGCTGGTGTGTGAACGTCGAGGTACAGAAATGGAGAATGGTATTTAATAAAAACAAGGTACCAACATCGATAGTATCAGCATCAATTTTATAGGAGATGCGTGCATCACAATGCAAGAGTGAAGTTTAATAAAAGCAACGTGTCCACATGCATAAATAATATGTACATTATTTCAAATTTATTTTTATATGAAAACTATTTTTTATTTAAATATATACTGTATATTATTTATCCAAATGTATATTTATCCGAATGTAGATTGATGGTTACTTGTATATGCTTTATTACAAACCTATTTTTATATGAAACTATTTTTTCTAAAAATATAATGTATATTTTTTATCCAAATGTATATTTATCCGAATGTAGACTGGTGGTTAGTTGCTTAAAAGTATGTGCATAACCTCCCAGATAATAATCAAATATAATGGGATTTTGTAATATTTCTGTCTATGAATGTAGTGTTTTTTATATTATATTTATCTTTAAAAAAAAGTTTTTATTTAAAACATTGCCTACCATATTGAATTTTATATCATCAGAGCACCCCAAAAGAGATGTTTTTAACTATGTCAAATTCAAATGTATCTATATCCAATAGCACAATTCTGAACAGAAATGCTTTTAAGTAAAATATATGCAAATTTTGTTTCAAGTTGACGGGTATATCTAGTATATAATTTTTCTTGGGTGTCATCTCTTTATTATATATTTTTTTGATTACAATACATAATATATATCATATAGTCATTACATAGTTGCTGATACATTAGCAAATAATTATAAAATACTAATTAATTAGGCGTGAAACACCACCCTGGTCATTAGATGGTCACATGGTAGAGGTATTATATAGTGGGGTTGGTCCTGCAGATCGAAGCGAGTGGCGAATGCTTTACTGGGACAGTGAAAGCTCCTCGAACGAAGAAGATCACCCAGACCAGAGCGATCGATGGCAGCATTCACACATGTTTATGTCCGATGATGATTTGAGTGGTCGATTGAGACTGTGCCAAACGAAGAGCCAGACCAGCTTGTGGAACAAGAGGATCCAATGGCAGAGCTGGAATATGAGTGAATGTTTTTAAATGTAATTGTATATATTAATCATTATTTTTGTACACTTATTTCTGCATGTCAGTTTTTATATTATATCGTATTGAAACCATTTAAAATTATCTTTTATTTAAAACACCTCATATTGAATCTCATATTCTCAAAGCATCCCAAAAAAAAAAAAAATAAAAAATTTTTTAACTTGACTACATTTGTGGCATAAAGCAGTACCTATTGCACCAACGGATATATCAAGTACGATTTAAAATTCAAAGATTCAAATTATTAAAAATAACCTACCTTGTACAACTAAAAATTAAAGCGGGTGCAATTTAAATCCAGCCAGTTTCCTACAGCAGGTTTCCAGCGAGCCTGGGGGTGAATTTCCCATGTTAAGATAGGACGAAAGTCCAAATAATTTGTCCTAATCATAAAAAATCTCAATCAAAAAAGGGTATGATGCAAATTGAATAATGAATTGCAAAACAACGAGGCCATATTGTAATTTAAAAGATTCATCTATGAAACTACAAGATATATGTACTTACTTGGCCATGTAATAGGTAATTAATCCTGTTTAATAACAAAAATTATCAATTAAACTATTCGGAGAGACATATCCTTATCAATTTAAGTAGCCATTTTGGGTAGTGACGTGACCATGATCTATTAGATTATTAGATATGTATTCAATTGCATGATACCATAGATACATAGTGCAATATACTTACATCCAAGTGTTTTAATTGTAAATATTATGTGTAATGTAACAACAGCGGTATGTCCCTGATTTGACTTGATTTGACTTGACCTTGGGAAACATGTATAGTGGAACGGGTATTTGGAGCTGGTATGCAATTGGAACAATTGCAATAGATTAATGTAATAAGAATTACATTAGATTAGTTGTAAACATGTGTAATTTTTATTGCTACAACATAACAAATTTAGTTTTTACATATATTTTCATATTTTATTGTAAAGAAACACCTTTTGTGTTTTGTATATATTGCCATATTTAGCCTGTAACACTTGACTGTTATGTTTTAGGTATATATCTTTTTATGCCATAAAACAGAGATAGAGATAGAGATATATCTATAGAAATTTATATCAGAATACTCACCTCACAACAAAACTTATACCTGTACAAAATAGCTGGTCCAATAAATCACACTCATTATTAACTTATACCTGTACAAAATAGCTGGTCCAATAAATCACACTCATTATTTTATGTTTTAAGAAATATCTTTTTTATTGCTATATTAGCCAGCTGACAACTGAAACAGAAGATAAATAAAAGACATATTGGTAGGATTACATGTGTTTTATTAATGATGTGCAATAGGTATATCTAAAACAAAGTGTATATTTTTTACAAGCTTAATTAAACAAACTGGTATTTGGTATTTACCATTTACAAAATGTCGTTATGAAAAATTTGCAATCTCTAAACCTACAGCATATTAAACCACCAGCTTTAAGTAAATTAATACATAGCCTAAGTAAATGTAAATACAAATACAATTAATTACAACTAATAACTTTTTGGATTTGTTCCCTTATTTCTAAAATTAATACTTAACTAACAAAATGCATGTAAATAAATCTTGAAGCTACAAATTACAATTGAAAAATTACTAAATCTATGATAAATTAAAATATATATACCTATATACAAATTAAGAAATATCTATATACCTATAAAAATAAAAGTAGCAAAAAAATCAAATTAAAAAATATCAGGATACATATATATAAAAATAAAATAGCAAAAAAATCTTTCCACCCCCACAAGTGGTATATATACTTTGAATATGATTCAATGTCATGGACGACGGACTCACGCATCGGTATTTGGTATTTACCATTTACAAAATGTCATTATGAAAAATTTGCAATCTCTAAACCTACAGCATATTAAACCACCAGCTTTAAGTAAATTAATACATAGCCTAAGTAAATGTAAATACAAATACAATGAATTACAACTAATAACTTTTTGGATTTGTTCCCTTATTTCTAAAATTAATACTTAACTAACAAAATGCATGTAAATAAATCTTGAAGCTACAAATTACAATTGAAAAATTACTAAATCTACGATAAATTAAAATATATATACCTATATACAAATTAAGAAATATCTATATACCTATAAAAATAAAAGTAGCAAAAAAATAAAATTAAAAAATATCAGGATACATATACATAAAAATAAAATAGCAAAAAAATCTTTCCACCCCCACAAGTGCTCTCAAACTTGTTTCAGTTGTTTCTCTATTTGTTGAACTATTTTCCGCGACTTGTCAAGAGCGATGCCGCGTAATTCAATTTCGGCCAATACCGCACGCTGTTCGGCGATCGTCAATCGCGCATTAGCTATCGCCGCCTCGGCTCCCCGAATTATCTCTTCCGCGCAGCGTATGCTAGTATTGGCTTGGGCACGTAAAGCGGCATCGTTTTTACAAGCCGCGGAATTTTCAGCATGTTCGCTCTTATAGGATCCATACACGTTAATAAAATTTTTAATTAAACGCGCATGATCCTTATGAGCGTAAATCTCCGATTCTGAATCAGAATCCACTGTCACGATAGCGGATTCCTGATTCAGAATCGGACTACTCCGGTCTATTGGCGATGTTGTATTTACCGAAGTTACGATTGATGACACCGCCGCCTTTGAAGCCGGCCATTTTGCACACCCGCCATCTATTCTTGGGGTTGCAAGATTTTGCACTTCAAGACAGGTGGGAGTGGGCAAAACAGTTGGCTTCGTGAGCAACCCCCTTAAAATGCCCCCATCGCCCATAATTTGCACTTTTGCAGACGCACCTTTCGTTGTTTTTATGGGACGACGGGCCCTATTTTCCCGATTTTATAACATGACGTTTTATGGGGCGGCGTGCCTTATATTTTGCCCCCACTGATCGCGATTTCACATTGAGTACCGGAGTAGAAATCACTTGCTGTTGGTTTGTAATGTCGGTGAGACACTGCGGCTGACGCTCTATTTTATTAGATATACCGACATCGACTTCACCACTGATTGCAGTCGACGCGGGTATATCTGATATCTGGGTGCCATGCAACAAGTCAGCGGCGTCGGGGTGAACTTTATCGAAGTCCTGACTCATCACATGTAACACAGGGATGTCCTCTGTAGCAGCCGCAGTTGTACATGGAGAATTGTCATATCCATGGTAGGCGAGCTGTATGCCCATTATGTCGTTGATATCGGCAAGTGTGGCCCCATCTGCATCGGTCACACATGCACTCGGAACCCCATAATCCACAACAAATTGCGGCACCTCGGGGAGCTGTTTGTCGGTGATATCAATGGAGTCTTCAGACATATCCGACGACGCCTTATAATTGGTAAGAAAATCAATTAAAGCTTGCCTACCATGGTTATGACAATCGTCGTTGTTCTCACCGTCTCTTACCATCTTTACGCTGTATAAACAATAACTGAGAAACAACACAAAAACAGCACAAAACTGAAAAATGCCACACAAAAAAAAATGGCGGAGCACGAGAGCACTTTAAACTACCCCTGGAGGTTGTGGAGTTGGAAAGAATTGGCGTCGCTTGGCTTGAGCTAACTTAGCTACCCTGTTTTTTCACCCTCTGCTCTTATTGGTCGTAACTTGGCGTTGGTATCCCTTTCATCCCCTTAACAGCAACCCTATATCATTCTGACCTCGTCTCACATGTTGAAGGTCGCTAGCGCACCTAACTTATTGCTGATCTTGAAGTGAAGGTCGCTGAATTGTTATAGAAATACAATTGCATGGGTAATATATGAAGTGATGACATATTTGACTTTGTCCTTGCATCCTATAACCTACCAGCCTCGTTTCACATGTTGAAGGTCGCTGGCTTGTTGATCTTGAATTGAAGGCTGATTATAGAAGTACGATTATATGGGGGATGTTGAGATGATAACATATTAAATCATGTTATATTTATTTGAATCCACCATTTACAAAATTAATACATTAGGTTATGCAGATAAGTACTATACTCTAGTAGGTACTTTATATTACAATCATACAATGTCTAGGCCACCTTAAACTTCAACTAATATATATGGTTTTAGAGCATCGTCTTATAAAAATTATTACATTAGTATGGGACCTATATCTGTACTCTCTAGTACTTTAGATTACAATCATACAATGTGTGTGATCAGTCCTAAACTTCAACTAATATATATATGATTTTAGAGCGTCGTCTTATATAAAATAAAATCTTTTCAGTTATTAGTAATAAGTAGGTACACAATTTATTTCATTGCATAATTTACATCGAATTTCCCCAAAATGATGAGATTTGCTAATTAAAAGTTTACTACCTTTGCGCTATAAAACGCTATGGTTTTAGTTTATATTTTATTGTATTATAGTAGGGTAGTATGGCAGTGGATATTATGTTTTAAAAAATTAACAATATTATGTAATTGAAGACATGGGAGTTGCGTCATCTTCCACTGAAACGGCTAGCTGTCGCCCTCTCTCTGTCTCTCAGCATCTGTGCACAGGATACCAGCCAAACAGATTGGCAACTTGATGTTCAGAGATTCAACCTAGAGGGCGCCTTAATAATTCTCATTACAGCGCTATATTTCATAGAAGATTTTACACATATGATTTATTTGAATCCATCAAAAAGATAATTAAGCCATTAAACAATATAGGTAGGTATATTAAAAGAAGTACATACACGAATTTGAGGCCTCTCGGTGATTGCCCAATCACTATTTGACTAATACGTGGATAATTATATATAAGTAATAAGTTTACATATATCCACGTAAATAACGTAAGTATATCCAATTCCCCTGAAACTGGCTTTATTTTAAGGTAAGATTCTTTTTAAAGCTTTCTTGTAATAGGTATGACGCAACAATTATGTATGGCCAAAAGCGAAAATAATTCTTGTTAGGTATAATATTTCTAGCGATATATTCGCACGCCATCCTTCAAACTATGGTACTTAAGTGCAGCTGCATTGTTATTTCTTAGAAGGGCTGTATTTCTGTTAATAAAAATATGATCAATAAAATAATTTCGTAATTGGCCATTCCGTGTAGATAATAACTTAGAGAATAAAACTATGTTGGTCGGATATACTCCAAAAAATTTTTTTGAGAACGACACGCCTTTTCTCAAGTTTGTTACTCCGCTAATAAGTAATAATACGTGTTTTATATAAAACTATCAGGGTAACTTAGTACACTCTGTATATCACAACTTAGTTTTACCTTACTATTGGTACTGGTACGTGTTTGATATAAGATACCTTATGGAAAAAATGTAGTTTTTCATTTGAATACCTATATATGCATCGATCGAATGGATTAAATAAGTATTTAAGAAACAAAAATACCGTCTAGGTAGATACCTACTCTATTTGACAGTAATTGTCGAATCTAAGTTTTGGCACATAAGATTATTGTATATATTTTGAGGGCGGTGAGTAGTGAATTAATTCCATATACCAAGGTTAGGTACGCTGATATTGGTGTATTTGACTAATATGTGGATAATAATATATAAGCAGTAAGTTATCCACAACTATTGGGATAATATCAGCATATATCCACATCTTTTGTGGATAATATATATGCAGATAGTATATGTATTTGACTAATATGTGGATAATAATATATAAGCAGTAAGTTATCCACAACTATTGGGATAATATCTACATATCCACATCTTTTGTGGATAATGTATATGCAGATAATATAGAGTCCGACTAAACGCCTTTTCTCAAGTTTGTGTCTACTACGACCACAGGTGCAGCCAGCTAAGACAACATCACAATGCAATACGCCGTATGACTGCATTTTATAGGGAGCATAGTTGAGTAACTATATTCTTATACAAACAATGGTCACGCCAAAGACAAAATAGCTTTTTGTCTCCAATCTTACGACGGCCTCGGGGGTCGATCGTCCCTATCTACCCCGGCAGGGCAACATCCCAATGCAACATGCTGTTAATTCATGGTCAAGGGCATGTGATATCGTTTGCGTATGAGCCCAAGCCACGATCGTCCTTGCCTACTATGACCACAGGTGCAGCCAGCTATGACAACATCTCAATGCAATACACTGTTAACTCATGGCCAAGGGTGCAGCGGAGGCATGTGACGTCATCCAATTAATTCTCAACCAGAAGCCCTCAAAATATATACGATAATCTTGTGTGGCAAAACTTAGATTTGACAATTGTCACCTCCTAGAGTATACCTATCTACCTAGATGGTACTTTTGTTTCATAAATACTTATTTAGCCCTTTCAATCGATACATATATAGGTAGGTATTCAAACGAAAACAATACATTTATTCCATAAGGAATTTTATATTGAACATACACCTTTCTACCTATAGTAGGGTAAAAATAAGTTGTGATATACAGAGTGTATTAATTTTACCCAGGCGGTTTTATATAAAATTCATATTATTACATATTATGTGGGTAACAAACTTGAGAAAAGACACTTCGTTCTTAAAAAAAGGGCGCCTCTACAATTTATCCTGTCAGTATCCCTGAGGATGCCTGCCTAGACGACACTAATTATCACGGAATCCTCGGAAGCATTCGGCCCCTTTCGGAGATTCAGTGAGCTTTGTCATGTGGCGGAGGTGGCGCGAAAATTTTAATTTGCGAACAACGCATAAACAAGTACCTGTGTAAGGCAAGCATCATAACCGTACATTTTGCAGTTAGTTGCCGCTTTTTTTAATATTTTATGTATGGTTGCCACCTTTTTCTAGACTTATGTCTTTGATCACCGTGTGCGTACCAATTTCCGAAGCGCTTCGCTTTTGTAATTCGTTTTGTTCTATTGTGCGAACAATATTGTGCTTATAGTTTATAACAATTAGTGGAAAACATTAGTACTTATCTATTATTTCGCAATTTTGAATCGAACACGAACATGGAAACTCAAACTTCCCAGAAGAAAACTTGCCCATCTCATTCTGCAATTTGGAGTTTTCTCGTGTTTCAGCAAAGAATAAACATGTAAAACATTTTCATAACCAACGGCAAGATTCCGATGCTAAGAAATCACATATTATTTGCCCATTATGTGTGTACTGAAAATAAGTTAGTTTGTGGAAAGTATAATAAACTAGAAACACATCTGGAGATGAACCATAAAATAAAATTATAAATGCAAACACATAATTTTAGTAGCAGAGAAAGTTATAAACAATGGTGTGAAGAACAGAAAATTGAGACAACTTACGCAGTGGCCAGGACTAAAAAATATAATGATTATGTGGAAAAATCCTACATTTGCAATCGTAGTAATTCAATAGGTAATAGGTATCTGTTATACATTCAAATTAATAATAGGTAAATATAGAGTTTAACGTAATTTAGTGCAACTAAATGATTTTACCCCCCCGGCTACCTACTGTCCTCAAAAGAAAACTCCAAATTGCAGAATGCAGAATGGGCAAGTCTTGTTCTAGGAAGTTTGTTTCCATATTCGATTTTAAAATTGCGAAATAACAGATACTAATAAGTGTTTCGCTAATTAACTATATAAACACAATATTTTTCACACAATAGGACAAAACGATTTACAAAAGCGAAGAGCTTCGAAAATTGAGTAGTAATACGGCGATCAAAGACATAAGTCTAGAAAAAGGCGGTAACAAACAACTGTAAAATCTATGGTTTATGGTGTTTGTTTATGAGTTGTTCCCAAATTCAAATTTTCGCGCTACCCCCGCTTCTCCAAAAAGGTCCCAGATCGCCGAAAGGGGCCGCATGCTTCCGAGGATTCCGTGATAATTAGTGTCGCCTGTCGCCTTGCCTGCCTGGGTAGGACATTATGAATATGTAGGTCTCTGTTGCTCCTTTTTCTTTAGGATCTTCTCCACAAGATATACATCGGAGTATTTAGTTATTTGTAATTCCAGCTCAAAATTTCCTTCCATTGCATTAGACTGATTTTGAAACCATTGGCAGAAGTTTAATCTTTTTCTTATAATATGTTTCTTGTAAATGTTGAACTGTATGAAACTCGTAGGAGTGATATTTCTGTTTACAACAAAATTTTGGATCGGTAACCATTCCAAGGAACAGTCAAATCATACCTGTTACAAAAATAGCTGCCTCAATAAATTACACTCATTATTTTATGTTTTAAGAAATATCTTTTTTATTGCTATATTAACCAGCCGACCACTGAAACAAAAGATAAATAAAAGACATATTGGTAGGATTACATGTGTTTTATTAATGATCTGGAATAGGTGTATGTAAAACAAAGTGTATATTTTTACAAGCTTAATTAAACAAATTGGTATTATACAAACTGGGTATTATTTACCATTTACAAAATGTCATTATGAAAAATGTGCAGTCTCTAAACCTACAACATATTAAACCACGAGCTTTAAGTAAATTAATACGTTGGTTGGATATACACCAAAAATTTTGGGGTGCTCCGAGAACGAAGTGTCTTTTCTCAAGTTTGCTACTCCAATAATATGTAATAATATGCACTTTATTTAAAAAAGCCAGGGTAAATTAGTGCATTGTTATTTTTAGGAGGGTAGTATTTTTGTTAATAAAAAATATGATCAATAAAAGAATTTTGCAATTGACCATTCCGTGTAGATAATAACTTAGGGAATAAATTCTAAGTTGGTTGAAAATACTCCAAAAAAAAATTTGGGGTACTCCGAGCACGAAGTGTTTTTTCTCAAGTTTGTTAGTCCACTAATATGTAATAATATGTATATCATAACTTAGTTTTACCTTATCATATTTACATGTACAATATAAGATACATTATGGAATAAATTAATTTTTTTTTTCGTTTGAATACACATGTGTCGATTGAATGGATTAAATAAGTATTTATGAAACAAAAATACCATCTATATACATACTCTAGGAGATGTCTTATTTTCTTTTGAGAACGAAGTGCCTTTTCTCAAGTTTGTTACTCGCAATAATATGCAATAATGCGAATTTTATATAAAACTGCCTGGGTAAATTAGTACACTCTGTATATCACAACCTATTTTATCCTACTATGGGTACAAAGGTATGTGTTCAATATAAGATACATTATGAAATAAATGTATATTGTTTTCGTTTGAATACCTACCTATATATGTATCGATTGAAGGGATTAAATAATAAGTATTTATAAAACAAAAATAACATCTAGATAGATACTCTAGGAGGTGACAATTGTCAAATCTAAGTTTTGCCACATAAGATTATTATATATATTTTGAGAGTGTTGTCGGGCTATGAATTAATTTCATATTTGAAAACAGAAATATCACCCCTACGAGTTTCATACAGTTCAACATTTACAAGAAAAATATTATAAGAAAAAGATTAAACTTCTGCCGATGGTTTCAAAATCAGTCTAATGCAATGGAAGATTTTACGAATAACTTAGGGAATAAAATCTACGTTGGTTGGATATACCCCAAAAATTTTGGGGTGCTCCGAGAACGAAGTGTCTTTTCTCAAGTTTGCTACTCCACTAATATGTAATAATATGCACTTTATATAAAAATGCCAGGGTAAATTAGTGCATTGTTATTTTTTAGGAGGGTAGTATTTTTGTTAATAAAAAATATGATCAATGAAAGAATTTTGCAATTGACCATTCCGCGTAGATAATAACTTAGGGAATAAATTCTAAGTTGGTTGAATATACTCCAAAAAAAAATTTGGGGTACTCCGAGAACGAAGTGTCTTTTCTCAAGTTTGTTACTCCACTAATATGTAATAATATGTATATCATAACTTAGTTTTACCTTACCATATTTACATGTACAATATAAGATACATTATGGAATAAATTTATTTTTTTTTTTCGTTTGAATACACATAGGTATGTGTCGATTGAATGGATTAAATAAGTATTTATGAAACAAAAGTACCATCTAGATACATACTTTAGGAGATGTCTTATTTTCTTTTGAGAACGAAGTGCCTTTTCTCAAGTTTGTTACTCGCAATAATATATGAAATAATGCGAATTTTATATAAAACTGCCTGGGTAAATTAGTACACTCTGTATATCACAACCTATTTTATCCTACTATAGGTACAAGGGTATGTGTTCAATATAAGATACATTATGAAATAAATGTATATTGTTTTCGTTTGAATACCTATACCTATATATGTATCGATTGAAGGGATTAAATAATAAGTATTTATGAAACAAAAATACCATCTAGATAGATACTCTAGGAGGTGACAATTGTCAAATCTAAGTTTTGCCACATAAGATTATTATATATATTTTGAGGGTGTTGTCGGGCTATGAATTAATTTCATATTTGAAAACAGAAATATAACCCCTACGAGTTTCATACAGTTCAACATTTACAAGAAACATATTATAAGAAAAAGATTAAACTTCTGCCAATGGTTTCAAAATCAGTCTAATGCAATGGAAGATTTTACGAATGTATTTTTTTACTTTAGAGTAAAGAAGGTGTCTTCAAAGAATCCACTATAAAATATATAGGTCATAAAATTTTAATTAGTGGAATTTACCCTGTCAAAATGTGTCTTCAAAGAACCCGCTATAAAATATATAGCTTGAGAACTTCGAAAAACAGATGCAGGTGCCATTCGTGGTGTATGCAGATTTTGAATATATTCTCACGGTCAAAGGCAATGCCCACAAAGTTTGTTCAAGGACACGCAAAGATTTATGTGAATGTCGGAGGTATACCCAAGGGCACACGAGAGTCGCAAACAACCGCGCGCAAGGTCAAGGTCACCCAACAGCATCGTTCAAGGTCATGGTCACCCAGCAGCATCGTTCAGGGTCATGGTCACCCACCGACCCTCTTCAAGGTCAATGCCAAGGTCATCTCAAGGTCATCCGAAGCCGCAAACGGTCGCGTTCAAGGTCACAGGCTCCCGCACCTCCTCCCCCAAGGTCAGAGGAGGGGTCCAACCGTCTATACTTCTCTACTAACATTGATTATATCTTGAGCACCTTAAGAGATAGGTATAGGAAATGCTATATCATTCAATTTAGAATTGAATGGTACTTTCAACTGTAGAATAATATACTGGGTGTGCCATTTGAAAAAAATTAGTTTTGCACGTTTCAAAATTGACGTGTTGCTCAGTAAATATTAAACACTCTGTATGTATTACAGACTTCTGTGAGCTATTTTCAGAAAGGCCAATGCCTAAACTATCTGACACATAAAAATTAAAATAAACGCTGTTCAATTGTATAAGATATGTAACTTTGAACTAGTTCTAACAACTGTAGTTTTTTCTATAAAATGTCGAATATCTTTGAAACGGCTAAGTTTTGCTATAGGGAATATAACACAAACTGACACCAAATTTGCATGCAGAATCCAAAAATGCAAAAATATATAGTGTGTTCCATTTAAAAAAATATAACTTTAGTATGGTACATGTTTTTAGAGCATCCTGTATATTTGAAAATATTTTCAAAATGTGCCTCTCTACGAATAGTTTGCAGTCAAATTTTAACGAAATTTATAAAGGCACCAGTTCATGAGCTACAAAAGAAGGGAGCTCTGGTGCATTACCCTGTATATATATATATATATATATATATATATATATATATATATATATATATATATATATATATATATATATATATATATATATATACATATACAGGGTGTCCCATTAATATTGAGAAAAAATTCTCTCTCCCCTGAAAGAAAATTGATACATATATTATGGTATACATATATGTACATATACAGGGTGTCCACCTAGTGCGCGTAAGTCCAATATCTGGGTTAATAAAAGAGATAACTTAATTTTTTTTTCTACAGGGTTGTCTAATATCCCGAGCTGCACAAAATGAAAATATATTTACATATTCAGGGTGTTCAGTTTTTGCTGAACAGGTACCAACTTCGTTTTTCTAAATGGAAATATATATTTTTTATTGCTTTTTCGAACTAAACCCTTGATTTTAGTAGGACTTTCATCAGCCTTCCCTATACCTAACTTAAACTGTTTTTGAAATATTGACGGGTGAATATTGACATTTTTGCAACTTTGACACCCTGTAAAATCTAAACGGTTTGAGATCAAGCAAAACGGTTTGCACATTCCTATCTTAACTTTTTATAAGCTATCGTTTGATACTAATTTCAAATTTATCCAAGAATTAAAAATTTTCAAAATTTTCGGAAAATTTTTAATTCCTGGATACATTTGAAATTAGTATCAAACGATAGCTTATAAAAAGTTAAGATAGGAATGTGCAAACCGTTTTACTTGATCTCAAACCGTTTAGATTTTACAGGGTGTCAAAATTGCAAAAATGTCAATATTCACCCGTCAATATTTCAAAAACAGTTTAAGTTAGGTATAGGGAAGGCTGATGAAAGTCCTACTAAAATCAAGGGTTTAGTTCGAAAAAGCAATAAAAAATATATATTTCCATTTAGAAAAACGAAGTTGGTACCTGTCCAGGAAAAACTGAACACCCTGAATATGTAAATATATTTTCATTTTGTGCAGCTCGGGATATTAGACAACCCTGTAGAAAAAAAAATTAAGTTATCTCTTTTATTAACCCAGATATTGGACTTACGCGCACTAGGTGGACACCTTGTGTATATACGTGTGCCCACAATTGGTGATGCATGTATTGGGATCTCGGAAACTATAAGAGATAGAAAAACGGTGAAAGGGGGAAAGTTTTAGACAATTTTGTTTGTAATCGAATGCCGTTTTTTATGCGATTTTATCTCTTTTGGTTTTTGAGATATTTTGAAAAAACTAAAATGATGCATTTTCGAAAATACCCTGTAATTTCTTTATTTAAAACAATTTTTAGATTCTGTAAAAACTTTTTGAGGGCAACTTTTTACGTAGAAAACGTCTGTGTAGTCCGATTTTATTTGCAACGTTTCGGTTTTTTGGAACCATCATCAACTTTGTTTTTTCATATGGGCGCCATATTGAATTTTGACGGTTTTGGAAAGCCTCTTTTCTTAGCTTCCTAATGATGTATCACAATTAGTAAAAAAAAGTTAGGTTATGGTTAAAAAATCAAAAATTAATATTTTGTTATAAATTTGGCAACGTCGCACAGTAAAACACTGAAATTCTAGGTCATATTAAATTTAATCTCTATCATAATAAAACATTAAAATATTTGTTGACAGTTTTTACCATGTAACAAAAAATAAATTTACAAAAGCCGTAAGTTTGGATAAATACATCAACTTATAGTTTTCAGAACACCTGTCACCTAAAAATCATTTAATTATTATGCATAAACAGAAATTCAGTACATAATTTAACGCAATAAATTTTTTACTAATTCATCAGTTCCCTGGTAGATCATTTTCGGTGTAAACTCTAAGCTACAAATAATAACAAAATATCAACACCAATTAAAACAGAATTAAACTATAAAGACTAATAACCGAAATAAAATATCTAAAGTTCAAAGTGTCGCCCATTTGCTTCCATACATTTTTGACATCTTTTTATTATGGATTTGAATTTCTGTTTATACATAATAATTAAATGATTTTTAGGTGACAGGTGTTCTGAAAACTATTAGTCGACGTATTTATCCAAACTTACGGCTTTTGTAAATTTATTTTTTGTTACATACCAAAAACTGTCGACAAATATTTTAATGTTTTATTGTGATAGAGATTAAATTTAATACCTATGACCTAGAATTTCAGTGTTTTACTGTGCGACGTTGCCGAATTTATAACAAAATATTTATTTTTGATTTTTTAACCATAACCTAACTTTTTATTACTAATTGTGATACATCATTAGAAAGCTAAGAAAAGAGGCTTTCCAAAACCGTGAAAATCCAATATCGGGCCCATATGAAAAAACAAAGTTGATGATAGTTCCAAAAAACCGAAACGTTGCAAATAAAATCGGACTACACAGGCGTTTTCTACGTAAAAAGTTGCCCTAAGAAAGTTTTTACAGAATCTAAAAATTGTTTTAAATAAAGAAATTACAGGGTATTTTCGAAAATGCATCATTTTAGTTTTTTCAAAATATCTCAAAAACCAAAAAAGATAAAATCGCAAAAAAAACCGGCATTCGATTACAAACAAAATTGTCTAAAACTTTCCCCCTTTGACCGTTTTTCTATCTCTTATATTTTCCGAGATCCCAATACATGCACCACCAATTGTGGGCACACTATATATATATATATATATATATATATATATATATATATATATATATATGTACATATAAATATACATCTGTATATGGAGAGTCTATAGGTATACGTCTGGAACATATTGTTAAGGAAATAATGTTATATCGTGGCTTGCTCTGATTTTTTTAATAACGATTTTTTTGGACAATCGTATTAGGGATTTTTTTTATAGGATATTTGACAACACTGCGTTATTCAGCACCATTTAAAATCCAAATACCCAAAGTTTCATTAATTTATGTCGTTGCACATTTTTTTAATAGTGCCGCAAAATCGTTAAAACTGAAAACTCTTATTTCAGTTTGAAAAATAATTTTAAAATATAATGGTATTTCTATTGTATTTTCTTTCTTAACATGCTATTTCAATCTTTGTTATATTGTATTTAATTGTTTTTACTCATTTCTAAAGGCCCCAACATTTTCAAATTAAAATAAGGGTTTTTAGTTACTGCTATTTTGAGGCACTATAAATAAAATACGTGAGTAGAATAGCTATGCCGATCCTGCCCCAAAATTCAAGATGGCGGATGGGGCAGGATCGGCATAGCTTTTCACCGACTACGTTAAGGTATGGTTTCGTTTGGGCGTCCGGCGGTAGCGTCTGGCGGTAGTGGCCGGCGGTAGCGAATGGCGGTAGCGGCCCAGTGTTTTCGTTTAAGCGTCTGTGAGTAGAATAGCTATGCCGATCGTGCTCCAAAATTCAAGATGGCGGCTGGAGCAGGATCGGCATAGCTTTTCACCGATTACGTCACAGTCCAAGTAGGCTGGCAGGTGCCACGCTTCACATCGCGTCTCGACACTGTTCGGTAGATGTTTATGAGCTGTACTTATTTATTATCATAATTTGAATTTATCTTGGGTTAATGATCTAAATAAAATACTGCAATATATAAAATCATTTATTTTGTTTATTACAATTCATATACAATAAAACGTGTTACAATACATTGTTCTTATTAATCCAAGAATTATGTTTATCATCATAACCTAACCATTTGACAAATACTTTATTTCCTTTTTTTCGTAACACCTTTTCAACTAAGTAGGCGTCAGGATGTTTTACTTTTTGTAACTCTAGTTCATAGAACCCTCCTTTTATTTCTTCACCACTCTCATCCTTCAATAAATATGTTGTGGGATTGCTTAATTTTATTTTCCTAATAATAAAAATTTCACTAGACCAATTCGGTGTATACCCTTTCTTAAAAGCTTCTCTATATTTGCTAATCCTCACATGCTTGCCTACTTTAAATTTTGTTATTCTGTCAGCTAGTTTTAAATGAGAGTATGTTGACTTTAATATAGATTTCTCATTCCTTGATGTGATTTTGTTTGGTTTTAACTTTGTTGTAGAATGAACTGTATTGTTGTATTTATCAACAATTTTATCTAACAGATGAATCCAATTATACGTCCCACCTAAACTAAAAGCGCGCCAAAGCATATTTTTTATAGTTCTAATAACTCGTTCCACCATAGAAGCCTTTTTTGTACTGTAAACGCTGTAGTGGTTAATATTATACTTTTTCATGAGTTTCCTGAAATTCTCATTATAGAATTCTTTTCTCATATCGGTTTGTAGATTTTTTGGAATCTTCTTAAGGTCTCGCAGAATTTTATTCATCGCATTTGTAACATCCTGGGCGGATTTACTCTTTAGAGGCTCTGTCCATATAAACTTAGAGAAGCAATTAATAACGATTAGCACATATTTATACCCTTTATTTTCTGTTGAATATGGTATCAAATCAATTAAATCGGCTTGTATTAAGTCGTTCAGGCCTTTTATTACGGTTCTACGTCTTTTGAAATTGATTCTGGCAGGCTTGTGTAGTTCATTGACAATATCTTCTTTTACACTTCTTGTTGCATATTTATTCAATTTGTCAGGAGATTTCATATTGGATTCCAACTAATATTATAGTATGCATTCGTCCTTCTTATATATTTAATCCTACAGGAACTCGTATAAAGAATTCTACAAATAAATTACTATTTGTAGTTTGCGGATCCTTTTCTCGAAACGAGATATTGTCACCGCGACGTTACTGTACGTTGACTAGTTCTGTCAAGTTAAATTCCTTCTCATTTATAATAGTTATGATATCATTAGGGTAACCCAGTACATATTCAATCATAGCTGACTCGTAGAAGAAAACGTGGCATGTTTTTATATTAGATATTAGATATTTCTTACTATTTTCTTGAAAGGCCCTGGACTCAAATGTTAAGATAACATTATAATATAGTTCCTTCACTATGTTTTCTGCAATGTTTGTAGACATTACATCAAAATCTTCATGATCCTCAAAGGAGTGTTGTGGTTGACTTATGTGTCTACCAAATTTATCGATTGTCATTTTTAAGCTAGTTATAAGTTTCTTCTTATTACTCAATAATTTTAGATTCACGCAACTCTTCGATAATAGACACGATCTCGTTAGTGTGACCTGTATGACCAGCGGTTTGAGATGAAACTAAAAGCCGTAATCTATCAACAAGTTCATTAGGATCGTCCCAGTATACGTAATCTATTGGACTATTCGAGGCTTCCAGTAACATACCAAGACCCAATCTCTTTCGAGTTAGAGGTTGTATGCTACGAGGTCTTCGTGGTGTTAGTGGTTGTATGGTCAAAGCGGATATGATTTTCTTATATTTGTAAGATCCATTACCCTGAATTTGTTCATTTTCAGAGTAGTTTCTTTTATTAGCATTCGTTCGTTTAACAATGTCTAAGTAGTTTTTTCTATCACCTTCTGTGAAACCAACTGGATGTTTCTTAAAAACCAACTCGTATAGTCCAGGAGTCCCCTTATAAGTTAATCCACCTATAATCAAATCATTACCATCGAATTGTAAAGATGCGTTGCCAATTTTTAGCTCATTAAGGTCTGGATCATATCTAACACCATACCTAAAGTCAAACTCATTATGTACATCACCAATCATTTTATGAACATATTCTCTGGGTAAAGGATCAAGTTGAGCCAAATAGTACAATGTGTCGGGTGCATTACTTAAGGTTTGAATGTAATCTTTTGCTTCTTGTATATTTTCATCTAGTTCTTCATTACTTTCCACATTATCTCCGTCAGCAATATCATTATCATTTGAATTTCCTTTTGCAACAATTGACGTATCTAGGAAACTTGGTGCGTTAAAAATCCTGGAGCTATTATATTTTGCTTTGCTTTTTTTCGGTGAGCTAAAGGAGAAATTAGATTTTACTTCCTTTTTACAGGCTCATCACTTTTTATGTTTGACTCTCCATCAAGTTTCTCGGCAATTGTTTGTAAACGCTTCGTGATAGGAAGAAACGATTGTTCTTGAATTATACTTCCTTCTTTCAAAGCATTCAGCTTTTGGTTTACTACGTTCCTCCTTTGTATTAACAATTTTTTTACTTCAACTTCCTTTCTATTCATATTGAAGTTACAAATTCTTCTTAACCTCAGTAAAAGCAGTAAAAACAGGTCTCAGGCAGTAAAAACAGGTCTGAGGCAGTAAAAAACAGGTCTCAGGCAGTAAAAAACAGGTCTCAAGCAGTATAAAACAGGTCTGATGCAGTAAAAAACAGGTCTCAGGCAGTATAAAACAGGTCTGATGCAGTAAAAAACAGGTCTCAGGCAGTATAAAACTTGTCTGATGCAGTAAAAAACAGGTCTGATGCCCGGTCCCATGTAGTAAAAAACATAGTGCTAAGTGCCGGTCTAGCTCTATGAACACTAACAATGATGAATAAAGTGAACAGAACGTATCTCTCTTTATATATGTATGTAATGATCAAATCCCTTTCTATATCTACCATTACTTATATCACTATCCTTATCAATCACCATAAAACCATATTTGTCTTTCCAGCATAGTGAACACATTTCTTTAAATTTATTAAAATTCATGTCGGTATTAATGTGATCTTCATATATGTGCTTCAAATTTAAGTCATCTTGTTTGAAGACTACCAATATATTTGCGTTATCACGTATTAGATGTTTTGGAATACGTGTATAAGTTTGACAGAGATAAAAACAATCTACTTCTTTATGACGTCCCATACTGAAGTAATCTCTCATAACATTTTGTTTATCACAGGCTACATCATCAAAAATAAATATTGAATTTTGTTTTACATCTTCAGGAGGCAGAATGTTGTCACAATTATTGAAGGAGTAGTATCCAATTCCTTTTATGGGTTTTAGAAGCTCTTCTAAATATTGATATTTTGACTGATAGAGAGACTTAGAGAAAATATAAATGTTTTCAAATTTCAATCCATTAGGATGCTCAATCAAACTAATCATAATATTAGTTTTACCACAGTTCGATGGACCGACAACCAGGCAACGGATTGTGGATGGTAGCAGTTCTCCATGTCTCTTCAAGATTTTCTTTTCTTTGATATCACTATTGTTAATAGGTAAAACTGTTGTTTGTTTTACAATGCGCATGACGGAGGCAATTCTTTAAATAAAGCACAGTCTATGATTATCTATATATATATAGGATGATGATACTAATATTATATCATTTGTGAATCGTTTGTAGTGCCAAACGCTTAGAACAGCTAAAAAGTCAGGCAGCGGTATATTGGACTCTATTATAAATAAATTACCAGTAGAGCTCCATATTCCGGGATATAAATTTTGTGGTCCCGGTACAAAACTTGCGAAAAGGTTAGCAAGAGGTGATATGGGTATTAATGGTCTAGACGAAGCTTGTAAACAACACGACATGGCTTATAGCAGAGAGAAAGACTTGGAACAACGCCATAAGGCAGATCAAATTTTAGGCGAGAAGGCGGTGGACAGACTTAAGTCACCAAACGCATCCATAGGAGAAAAGGCAGCAGCCTTAGCTGTGGCAACAGCAATGAAAGCTAAAGTTAAATTAGGAATGGGATGTGGTAACAAAAAAACTAAGAAAAGAAAAAGTAATGCTAGTAAACGTAAAGTGAAATCTAGAAAGGTGGCTGGATCATTACCATTTCAAGACGTAAGCACGAGTTTTCAAAGCAAGCACGAGTGGCGCTTAAAGGTAAAAATGTGAAGGATATGAAAGATGCCATTAAAGTTGCATTAAAAGCTGTTAATAAAGTTAAAAAGAAACATATTAAAGCCACTCGAGTAATACCAATACCTAAAACAGGAGGATTTCTACCACTAATTCCATTATTTGCTGGCTTAAGTGCGCTTGGTGCTTTAGGTGGTGGAGCTACAGGAATTGCAAAGGCCGTTAATGATGCCAAAGATGCAAAGCGAAAGCTTGAAGAAAGTAAACGTCACAATGTCGCAATGGAAGAAATAGCTATGGGTAAAGGACTATACATGAGACCGTATAAGCAAGGATTTGGTCTTTTTTTAGAACGAAAAGCACCCTCCAAGCGTTACCGATAAAATTACCAAAACGAGCTCTTACTAATTTAGACTTAATGAGATTGGCTAAGAAATTAAATATTCAACATTTTCGAGGTGTATTTATGAAAGATAGTTTACCATGTCGGGTACAATATAATGAATGCGGCATTATTAATCTCGATAATGAAAAAGGCCCTGGAACACATTGGACTGCATATAAGAAGAATGGAGAAAAAGCAGTATATTTTGATAGTTACGGTAACCTAAGACCTCCACGAGAATTGATACATTACCTTAATACCAACGAACCATGTAAAATATTGTATAACCATGAAAAGTTACAAAAATTTAATACATTCAACTGTGGTCATCTGTGTCTGAAATTTTTATATAATTAAGAATGCAGTAGGTGTTTTTGAATAGTATATTTCATCGACACCGAAGATGACGACGAATTCATTCCTACTCTCTGGGAGAAGCTCAACCCTTACTTCTAGGTATAATCCTCCAATTATTTTGGATGATAGTAAAGACTACGTCTTAGGATTAATAAGTTTCGAATCCTACAATTCAATTCCAAATATCGAAAAATATAAGAACAACAGATTTTATTATGGATCCGAAGGTAAATATATCGAAATTCCAGAAGGAACCTATGATATTGATTCAGTAAATAAATATCTACAACGAGCCTTAGGCGACCCCAGATGGCTTGAAAACGATGATAGTTCAAAAGAGGGGATTGTGAAAGGATATTCAAAGCTCATTTCCATTAAAGCCAACAATAACACTCTGAAGTGTAGAATCAAATGCAGTGAGGATATAGATTTTACTAAAGAAGATTCAATAGGACATTGGCTTGGTTTTAAACGACGAAAATTAGCGGCATATGGTAATCACGAATCAGATTTTCCAGTAGATATTTTCAGTGTAAATACCATTTGCATAGAATGCAATATTGTGAGTGGATCCTATATTAATGACAGACAAGCTCACGTTATACATGAATTTTTTCCTACAGTACCAGCAGGATTCAAAATTGTTGAGACTCCAAGTAACGTTGTATATCTACCCATCAACACTCGAATTATCGATCAAATTATTGTTAATATAGTCAGTCAAGACGGCGAGCTCGTCAATTTCGGAAGAGAGGTATTGTCATTAAGACTACATTTGAAGGAAGCGTAATTAATAATTACAATGGTAATAAGATACAACAAACGTGGTAGCTCTAGTCGAAGCTATATAGGAGGTGTAAACATAAAACCTCTGGACAGTTCTACACGAACCATCAAACCAATAACAATAAGAAATCGGAAGTTTCTCGAATCTCTTGGTTTTAAAGTTATTTTTAAGAAGTGATAAAAAATGGATATATTAAGTGTTAATGAGAGGGCTTATTTTGACAATTCTGTTAGTAGTGCTGAGAAACATACTCATCAGCCTTATGCATCTACGTCTTTGAATAACAATGATGAAATTCGTATTCCAATACAACAGCAGGATGTCTACACATTACCCAGTGGAAGCTCGTTATATATTGAAGGTAAATTACTGAAAACTGATAATACTCCTTCAAAAACTGCTGCATTTGTGAATAACGGTGTCATGCTTTTATTTGATGAAATCAGATATGAAATGGGAGGATATGTAATAGATCGCATTCGTCATCCAGGTCTAACCTCAATTCTAAAGGGATACGCATCATTCAATAGAAGTGATACTCAATATCTACAAAATGGTGGGTGGTTTTTTAATAACAACGAACAGTCAAATATAGTTGACGATAATGGAAATTTTAATGTTATAATCGATTTACCCACTGTTTTCGGATTTTGTGAAGACTTTAAGAAAATTATTTTAAATTTGCGACAGGAGTTGGTGTTAATTCGCTCAAATTCAGATACTAACGCTATAATAAATTCTACAGAAAATGAGTCTCGTCAGTTAAAGTGATATTAAATAAAGTACTGTGGAAAATGCCTCATATATCCGTGGCAGATGTAGAAAGACTAAAATTGGTCGAGTATGTAGCGAGAAACAAGGAACTGGAAGTTGCCTTTAGAGGTTGGGAACTGCATGAGTATCCTCTCTTACAAGAAACCCAACGTCACAATTGGAATATTAAGACGGCAACACAACTTGAGAAACCTAGATTTGTAATTGTAGGATTCCATACTGATCGTAAAAATAAATTGAATAAAAATTTTAGTCAATTTGATCATTGTAATTTGATTAATATGAAGCTGTATCTTAATTCTGAGATGTTTCCTTATGATAATTTAAATATAAATTTTGAGAACAATCAGATAGCAACCTTGTATGACATGTATGCAAAGTTTCAACGATCATATTATGAAAAGGAAAATGAACCTATTTATACACCCGCAGAGTTCAAGAAATTTGCACCTCTAATTATTATAGATTGTTCTCATCAGAATGAAAGCCTTAAATCTGGTTCTGTTGATATTCGATTGGAATTCGAAACTAACAAAGATGTTCCCTCAAGCACAAGTTGTTACGCTCTTATACTTCATGATCGATTAGTTAAATATAGTCCTCTTACTAGTGCTGTAAGGATTTTATAAATTATAACTATATTAATAATTGTAATATTAACTTAATAAATAAATAATAAACCTTAAACTGTGTTAAATCATTTTATTCTTTAATTTCATATAATATGCAAAGGGTTCTATTATAATCATGCAAATGTGTTGAAGGCCATGGTCCGGAATCGGGACCACAACTCCATCCTAAGCGAGCATTTGAATTTTGTTCAGCTCTCTTTATATTATCCTGAATCCATTTTAGAACATTAGAGTGATGGGCATTTGTTGATGGCTGAAATTTCCAGTTTAATTTCTTAGACTTTTGTATTGTGTACAGTTTGCGAAGTGTCCGGCTTCTGGCATAGTATGCTGCTCTAGTGATGGCTTCATCGATTGTTTTATCAATGGTTTTATAATTACTTGATATATTTTTTAATGGGAAACTGGTGTCCCCACAATAGAGATAGGGATAATATTTACCATCTAGTAACAATTCAAATAAGTATATTCTGAACGACATTTTGATTTCAGGATGTAATATTAGCACGACATCATTCAACTGCTTAATGGTTATATTCTCATATCCTTCTTTTTGACATATGGCCAACAAGTTATGAATAAACTTGTCAAGTTCCATTTTCTTATCCATCAACAATTCTATGGTTTCTAAATGGGGTTCTATATCATGTTCCGTTAACGACTGAAAAGCTTCATCTGGTATTACCACTTCTTCCAAGATATCTTTTAATAACTTGAATCTTTCCTCATCATCAGCACAACCTTCGACGATGCAACGTTTCATAAAGTCACTATAAACTTCAACAGTTGCATAATGTAAAGCAATTTTGCACAGATTTCTTGTATCCATTTTATTTGTGTAAGAAACAAAAGCAAACTGACTTTTGTCGCTTAGCTTGCTACTTATATATCAGTAATTTGCTGACTCGTGAATAAAGCCTGCGTATTTAAACTATTCTCATTTTTTCTACAGATTCGAATACATATTCTTTTATTTGGAATATTACCATCATTGTCCTGGTCTGAAATTCTTTTGTAACCCCATGGCTTTGTATCTGTATTCTTAGAATTTAAAATTCTTTTATCATCGTAAGGATTAAGAATCATCTTATTTTGTCGAATTGTGTAGTCAAACCTCTGATTATCTTCTTTGATATACTCATAAATATCGGGCACTTTAAATTGATAAATTAGGCTATCGGTATCTGTGTACAGGAGTTTTGCGCTATTATTAAATTTTTTTAAGATATAGTCATAATGAAATTCATATAGAAAGGTTTTAGATATATCTAGGACACAAAATCCTGCATATATTGGTTTATTAAATAAAATTTCTAATTTATTCATTTCTATGATTATCAAATCATCATCAAAAATACTACAACTATGGAAATTAGGTTTTGCAATACAATTTTGGGCTCCATAGCGCCCTTCCCACTTAGTGATCATACGGACATCTCTGTATTTCCTTACGTTTTCCATTAATTTGCCATATACAGCATTTATCATCAATTTATAAAAATTTTTATCAAAATCATTTTTAGCTTGCTGACGCAACATGGTGTTTAAATCAATATACTTTTTCAACCATGGAGCTTGTTTAAATCTGAGAACCCTGTTAACTTTCTTTAAACGTAATCCATATTTCAAATACATTTTTAAATTCCTATAATGAACAACGTAATTACGTTTTGGATACAGTGTTAATAATAATTTCTTTAACTTTGATCTTGAAGGTATTGGTGGAGTCATATGTTCTGGAGCTAGCGGTAGATCACTATGAACTTCATGTAGATGAGTGGGATATTCTAAGTCACAATCAAAAATATAGCCAACATCAGCATTGTCTGGAATATTTATTATATCTAAATTTTCAATTTCATTCTCTTCTAGAAATTCAAATTCTCCATATGGTAAATATTCAGACATTGCAGCCCCATATAAATTATTTATATCAAAATACATTAGATATGTAGACTCTTGATTTGAATCATACTGATCACCCATATATTTGTTATTTGCTTTTGCGTATCTATTAGAACACTGAGACACTCCACCACGGATACCTCTCTCGATAAACATGAGCTTTTCGATGTCTGTTAAAAGTTCTAAGTGTACTCCAGTCGTTTTAAGCATAGCATCGAACGCTAAACCTGGAGCAGTATAAAAATGCAATGGGTCCAATTCATATGTTAATAAACAAGTTTTTCGAAAATTTTCGAATATGTCAGCAAGAAGAAGAACATCACTTTTCAAGTATAAATCAGAATAGTCACCCAAAGTTTTTATGTCAAATGTTTTCCAAACATTAAGAGCATGCTGATAATCTTCATCTTTAATACCTTCATCATGCAATTGACTATAAAAGTTTGTTTTTGCAGGTAAACATGTCTCAGTGAGTTTTTCCCGCGAATCTATATAATCGTAAGGAAAAACACCCTTTCTTGTTAATAAATAAAATTCTTGATCAGTGTTACAAGAAGCTCTAACAATAGTTTTCTTTTCATTTTCTAAATATGAAGATAATTTATCAAGACTGCTAGCCATGAAGCGAAATGAGTCGATGAACCGTAAATGTACATTAGTACCTTCAACTGTTTTAGTGAATGAAATATATTTTTCTTTATTAACTGGCAGTAACCGAATTGGACCTGCAAAACCGGTAGCCAATTGTTTCATTATAAAATTTGCATCATAGCCGCTTAAATTATGAAAGACAACTGGTATATTAAATGAATTTTTATAATTTAGATTACAATCTTGATGAGCAGCACCTCTGTATTTTGAGGTAAGGTGACAATGATCACGAACTTTGATATCTTTCAATGTAAATGGCTTGCTGCATATGTGACAGTGAGTCGCGTTAGCATAATTTATTTCTTGCTCGGACGATAAAGTTTCCATTTCTTTCGAATTTTCGAGGATACTATTAACATTCACTGCAATATGTTGCAGTTCTAAAATAAACAATTTTATGCAATCATCACCTCGATATAGTTTAAACCTTGATAAATTATTATCATATGAACATTTCAAATAATATGCCACACTAAATGGTGTATGCTTTTGATAATTAACTAAATTATTTTCCACTCTTAAGGTTTCACACGGTTCAAGAATACTTTCAAGATCGGCATATATTACGAAAGGTACTCTTTCTTTGTAACTGAAATGCTTGAAGTGTAAAATTTTGTCCGACTCCTTTGGAAATTTGACGGCGCACTTATTCATATTATTGCAGTAAACTAAATGTCTTTTAAGTAACTCGTCAGAACTAAAATGATTTAAGCATCTATAGCATATGAAAGTTTTATGTCCATGAGAAGACAGTTGTTTTGAAAGTAGTGCAGACATTCTCTTTATCCATGCAAAGTGGAAAAACACTTTATCTTTTGAAAATCTTGTAAAATTATCATTTTTGTCTGTTGACAACACCAGTAAATTAATGGGTTCTCTGTTACTATTTCTATTATCGCTTAAACAAAGAGGGAGCACGTTCTTTTTTTCTATACAAAACAAATTAATAGATAAGTTATTTAATTTTTCAAATTTCTTTATGTCATCAAGTTTTATTGGAAACTCAATAGAATCATATTTTAGAACATCTTTAAAATGCGGATAACTTGTTACCCTTTCAGGATATTTGTTGTTAGCTGGATATAGAGCGGAAACTACAGCCCACAAAAAACAAAAAGAATCGTTATTTTCTACATTGACAACAGCTCGTTTACGTGATATAAAACCCGGTAAATTCACATAAGTTGATGTTCCCCCTTTTAAAGGTGAAAATTTGTTAATATTAACTTTTAAATGTAGAACCTCTGAAAGAGCCCAACCTGAATCTTTTTCGCTAAATTCTTCCAATTTGTTTGTTAAAACATGGATTACGTTATCTTTGTACCAAGTTTTTATATTAGTATTTATATCGATTATGTGATTTTTTGTAGAAAACGTTTTCATATCTGCATCACCACTTTGTGGTTTAATAAAATTGCATACTAATACAACATTAACTTTAAGCATTGAATTCTGACGATGTGTTTTAATTTTTCTTTGAAAATTATCGAAGGCCCTATTTAAGAAACATAATGGATCTTTAATACTTAAATTTGCAATTATTAGTCCTGTATACAGTCGTCCATCGAAGCACGAATTAATCGAGTGTCAAACTAACTGTCGATTACGCTTCTTTTTAGTATTGTCCTCCAAGCCTACTCCAACTTTACCAGAAGACTGTTTTAAGTGTTGCAATTTAGCTAAATAGTATTTTAATAATGCCAAGTTGGCTTCCAATTTGAAAGGATTTTCTGCTTCCTCTTGGTTGTTGATTCTATTTTTTATCACAGTTTCCAACAATTTCACATTACCTTTTACTAATTTTATTTGACTGATTATCTCTTCTATTCTTTTTACCAATTTTACAGCTTCACCAGTAGTTTTCACAATTGTAGAACTAATAGAGCAAATGGTTTCAGGATTCATGTTTTGTAATATCACTATACTATAGCACTGAGTGAAGAAAAACCACAATAGCAAGTACACTAGATTAGTATGCGAGGTGTAAAATAAACTGTGTGGTTTATTAAAGAACTCGAGTCATTTATATGCACAATGGTGCTAGAAGCTTGCGCAGATACAGTGAAACGTGATTCATTTTGAAGTAGGTATGCTCTTGCTTTTTGTTTACTACAAGATATGTTTTTAACTATAGCCTTGCAACACTATATTACAGAGAAATTAATAAAACCCAAAAATATATAAATTAATTTTTTATTTTATTTATAAATAACAATGATACAGGTTATGCTAAAATAAAATATATTGTACTTTATTTAATTCTTAAATAAAAATCATACAGGCTATATGCATTAGCCAACGCACATGCGCAGTGGTCCAGTCGATGGTGCCAACATTCAGGAACCTGCCGGCATAATTTGGGATGTTCCAGAAACTTCACAACCGGTTTGTTCACGTACTTTCTCAGGAACATGGCCTTCTCCCGCCCTTTGACATAAATAATGTCTGCTGATCTTGTTGCACCCTGCAGAATAATTGGTAGGTCTTTCAAGGATTCCAAACCTTCGTTCCATGGAAGACCATGATGATGTTTCAGCACCCAATTTGCCTCCTTTTTTAGGTCCTCTGATAAATGGTGGAATGGAAAAGGTGGTTTAAATAAGTAAAGGTATGAAATTCTTCCGTTATATATTCCCAGTTCCTTCACAGCCCACCGATCTTGAATTTGACACTCTCTATTATTACTAATTTTAAAACATTGAATGTCAATCACGTACTGGGAAACAACCATGTTCGCAAAAGCCATATTTTCAAAGTTTAATTGTAAAAAATAATGGTTTATTCGAGATACTAATATCTGCAATATGGTTACAAACGGTAGGACATGGCTTACATACTTTTCAAATGGTAGTATGTCAGCGGTTCTAATAATTATGGTAGGAGAATTAGCAATTTGTGAAACATTATGCATTATGGGTCAGATCTTGGTGGAAAACTTTACATACACAAAAGATATTATGATAAAAAAATTGTTTGCTTCATTTAAGAAACGATTGAAAAAAAATTGAAAATGTTAAAGTTATTTACTTAGAAATGTCGAAAAATTCGACATGATTTGATATTCCCTAATTGACCATGTATCAGGTTATGTCGAAATAAAACCCCCAACGGAGATCCTATCTATACCTAAAATTTGAACATTTTTGGAAAAAATTGAAATATGCAAAAATGAAACCAATCGTTGAATTTTTCTGAAACTTTAGCAAGTGATAGTAGAGGTTGAGTAGAGAAAAAAAAGTTTATAGAAACTTCATCGTCAGACGTCCCGTTCAAGGGCTAGGGGTGAAAATTAAAATATCCCTTAAACGGATTTTTGTTATAACTCGGTTAGTACAAGAGATAGAAAGTTGATTTTTTTTTTTGTTAGAAAGAGGACATAAAAAGCTATCAAACGAGGGTATAAAATTTGTATTCGCAATTATTAAGAAAATCGGGGTTGAGGGTAGCACAAAATTTTGCATAAGGACTAGGGGTCTCCATGTCACTTTTCGTAGTCTAGGACAAGTATGTTTTCCAAAAATGCAATAAAAAAAATAAGCGACTTAAAAAAAAAAAGGAAAAGCTAACGAAGGGTGTCAGGTTACAAATATAATGTGTCACGTTTCAATATATGGTTTCAAATTACAACACGTTGGTGTCAAATTTCAAAATAAGGTGTCATGTTACAACACGTTGGTGTCAAATTTCAAAATAAGGTGTCAGGTTACAACACGTTGGTGTCAAATTTCAAAATAAGGTGTCAGGTTACAACACGTTGGTGTCAAATTTCAAAATAAGGTGTCAGATTACATCACGTTGGTGTCAAATTTCAAAATAAGGGGTCAGATTACATCACGTTGGTATCAAGTTTCAAAATAAGGCGTCAGATTACATCACGTTGGTGTCAAGTTTCAAAATAAGGTGTCAGATTACAGCACGTTGGTGTCAAATTTCATATAGAGGTGTCAAATTACAAAACAAGGTGTCCGATTACAACACATCGGTGTCAAATTTCATATCAGGGTCTCAAATTTCAAAACGAGTGTCAAATTACATTTTTCGCTAACTCAGCAGGAAATGGTGTCTAATTACAAAATAAGGTGTCATATTACATTTTTTCTAACTCATCAGAAAATGGTGTCAAATTTCGTCCGCACACCAGAAATAAGTCATTTTATCCAACGCCTAGAGTTAAGTGACCTATACAGTTCAAGGGAATTCACCGGATGCTCATGTTGCTCTGGAATCTGCAAGTTGCAAGAATTTGATTATAAAAGTACACTACCTTCGTTGAATACATTTAGTCTTATACGAATTACCGCAAAGACAACTTTATCGCCAAGTTAGCCAAGTGTTTGTTTAATATCTTTTTAACTGTCTTTATATTTTATCTTATAAAATGTCTTTATCATTAGAAGCAATTTGTGAGCTGAGAGAAGACCAGTTAGCAATGGAAAATATTGTTAACGAAACGTAAGTTTTTTATTTCCTATACTTATTTTGATGATGATTTTTAATATCTTAATAATTTTGTTGTTTTTAATAATATTTTCTTTTCATGTAGAACAACGGAAGAGTCTTGCCATTCTTGCCATTGAGGCAATTCGGGAAGAGGAGAATGCACCCCACCCACCCCAAGGTTCGTCCCCGTCATCAAAAAGGATGCGCTTGGTGGTGGCGAATGACGAGGACAACTTCGTCAGTAATTCGCCATTCCCGAATCCTGGGAAAAGAATTCATTCTGGGTAAATATTCTACAATGAATTTTTAAAAAAATCTAAAAAAACACTTCCATTTTTTTTCCAAATTAATATCGTTTATTTTTTGTTACAGAGGAAAGAACATGGTGGCCCTCAAAAGCATGAGGTTGCCGTCGCCATCACCATCGCCTTCGCAGGCTTCTACTTCGTCCGCCTCCGCTGCTGAAGAGGAAGATTTGGTTGCCATAATGAATGAAGAGAAGCGGAGGCGGGCTGTTGAAGAAGCCCGAAGGCAAAAATGGTTCCTGCGTGTCCAAGGAGGTTTGGCATCAATCAAAAAGAAGATTCAAAAGGCACGGGACCTCGTATCCTCGCTGAAGAGCGAGGAAAATTCCATTCGCCGGCAAAAGGAGGCTCTCAGAGAGCAGCTGAGGGTTCTCGAAGAACGCGAAGTTAATATAGAAGCGAGAAAGGCCGCCGCGATGGAATCGCTACGAGGATACGAGGTCGTCGTAGCCAAATTCAAAGATATGAATATGTAAATAATATGTAAATAATATGTAAATATAAATAGATTTATAGTTAGAAATATTAGAATAGTAGAAATATTAGTTATTATTAAATATTAGTTATTGTTAAATATTAATTGTAGGTATGTAAAGTATTAGTTATACGTAAAATATATAGTTTTATTATCTACTCATTAGTTTTCTTTCCCAATCACCACCTGATGATCTATGAGATAATAAAACACTTTTTGTTATTTAGTTTTTGATTAAAAGTAAAATAGTAAAATTAAATATGTTTTATTACAAAAATTTTGAAAATATGTAGTAACCAAAGCAAAAATTTGTATACTTAGAAAATTTAAATAAAATAAAAAATATGCAATTAAATTAATAATTATTATATATCTCTTGGAAACCATATTGATACAAATAGTATGTTTTTGAACATCAAGCAAGTCAATCAGATTATTCAATTTTATTACAAAAATATAAAAAGCTTTGAGCATTCATGAGATAGTAATTTGTAATTATTTAGTTTTTGATTAAATGTAAAATAGTAGTATATTGTTACACAAATATTTTAACACTAAAATTCTCTTGCAAATTATATTTACCATGTACGAGGCCCGGTAGCTTGTTCGTGTTTCGTACATAGTAATTAAATTAATAACGATTTCTCTACTATTACTCGGAAGCCATATTTCTAGAAATAGTATGATTTTTTGAGCGCCAAGCTGAAGTCAATCATGAATGATTCATTTAATTACAAAAATATATATATGTATACAGGGCGCCCTATTTCTTGACCCGTTGCATGGGTAACTTTTTTATTAGTAGAGATACAAAAACGCTTAATGAGCAAATTAGTGCAGTTTCGTATTAGTAATTCTACGGTAAGGCGAAAAATTATATACGGGGGAAGGTTGAAAAGTTATTGACAAAAAACGAAAAATCCAACTTTTCTATTATCCCTCGTAGCTCGTTCATTTGAAGAGTTAGAGAAAAATGCTTCACATGTTTTTTGCAGTATTTTTCATGTAAAATAACATGCACTTGCTACTTTTTATATATCTCTTAAAATGGTTGAGAATCACAGTAAAATATATTTTTTTTAAATGTAATGGATAGGTGGCTGTGACATTAACCGAAAGTCCCCTTTTTTCTCTTTCAGATGATATAACATAGTCCATATTTTATCCTTACAAAAGTAATAATAATCGTTGTTTTTAAAGAAAGTTTATTGTCACATCAAGAATGCTATGGATTATGGAACAAAAGAATGTTTTGAGAACAGAAATTATTAATTAATTAATTATATTGAAGTAAATGTTCGAAATGACCACCATCCTGTTGGATACATAGTAAGCAACGTTTCTGGATACTTCTTAAAACATTATTTATTGTATGTCCATGTATGCTTCTAATTGCATCTTGAATCCTGACTTTTAGATCCTCTATATCTAGAGGAGCTGTCACATAAACTTTATCTTTCAATAACCCCCAAAGAAAGAAATCTAAGGGGTCAAATCAGGTGTTCGCGCTGGCCAGTCGATATCCATTCTATTTCCTATAACATTATCAAACTGTTCATGTAAATATTGTTTTACCTCGCGGGAATTATGCGCAGGTGCTCCATCGTGTTGGAAGTATTTAAGATTTCTAAAAATATGAAGTGGTAATTCATTTAATAATTCCTCTGTTAGAGTATTCCTTAGAAAATGAAGGTAATTATTCGCATTCAAATTATCTTCGTAAAAATATGGGCCAATAATTTTGCCACAAAAAATTCCACACCACACATTTATCCCAAATTGACGTTGATTTCTTCTTTCAGAAACAAGATGTGGATTTTCTCGGCACCACATTATGTTATTATGGCGGTTAAAAATACCATTGTTGGTAAATCTACTTTCATCACTGAATAAAATCTTTTTCCAGAAGTCTAGATCCTCTTCGCATTTTGAAATGTACCATCGACAAAATGTCATCCTTCTTTGATTATCAGCTGGATATAAAGTATTGCATATGGAATAATGATAAGGCTTTAAATTGTTACCTTTTAAAATAGCTCTTACAGTTTCCTTGGAAGTGTTGCAGTGATGTGCAATTTCTGCAGTTGAAGAATCAGGTTTAAAATTTACATAAGCCAAAACATTTATTTCAGTGTCTTCATTGAAGTTTCTTTCATCCTTAGGCTTTGAAAAAGAACCGTATAATCGTATATTATTTTCCAGCTGTCTAAATATTCTATGATGGGGTTGTCTTCGTTCCATGTAAGTTTCAAAATAAAGATTCGCTGCAGCTTGTGCATCTCGATTTTGGTTATAATAACAAAATAGCATATCATTTTTCTCTTCGTTGGTGTACATATTTGCAACACTATTATTTTGTATGCAGTATTAATAATAAACAATAAACTACTTAACAAAAACTAAAAATGTCACTTATGATCTGTCAATAATTAAATGCCAACTAGACGTTTTTAAAAATATCAGGAATCTTATTTTTTGTTTTATTTCCATAGCATTGTTGATGTGACAATAAACTTTCTTTAAAAACAACGATTATTATTACTTTTGTAAGGATAAAATATGGACTATGTTATATCATCTGAAAGAGAAAAAAGGGGACTTTCGGTTTATGTCACAGCCACCTATCCATTACATTTAAAAAAAATATATTTTACTGTGATTCTCAACCATTTTAAGAGATATATAAAAAGTAGCAAGTGCATGTCATTTTACATGAAAAATACTGCAAAAAACATATGAAGCATTTTTCTCTAACTTTTCAAATGAACGAGCTACGAGGGATAATAGAAAAGTTGGATTTTTCGTTTTTTGTCAATAACTTTTCAACCTTCCCCCGTATATAATTTTTCGCCTTACCGTAGAATTACTAATACGAAACTGCACTAATTTGCTCATTTAAGCGTTTTTGTATCTCTACTAATAAAAAAGTTACCCATGCAACTGGTCAAGAAATAGGGCGCCCTGTATATATAATAATTTGAACATTTATAATAACAAAATATGGAAGTTTTTTTAAATTTGAAAACAAAAACATTGATACAAAATATCAAGAATATGTTAGTGGAAAAAAATTTTACCTAACATTATTTACCAATTGTAAGAAATTCTTAAGGGTGTTCAAGTTTCATTAATTCGAAGACAAAATAGTCACTGTATCATTTACTTGGAGTAGAAGACATGATAGTCAAGGATTTATTTTTATACTGTACATGAGGTAGAATAAAAAAAATCCATTCAATACAAATATTTTTATTTCCTACAACACAATTATAATGCATCTCCCTCGGTAAATATAACGTTCGTTGTCATCCCAACTTTTCCCTTACTAACCAGATATACAGGTCGACTTCTTAGCCCATCGTTGAATTTGTCAATACCTTCTTTTTCAAAGTACATATAAAATCTTCGGGGTAAGTAGGTGGTAAAATCTTCAGTTTCAGCCAAAATACTATCGCCATATTTGGTTTTACTAAACCTCAACTTCACTATTTTATAACTTCGGTTTATTTCCAACTCTTTCAGGTTCTTCAGTTCTTTAAAAGCTGTTTCTTTGTTCAACTTTTGTAGATCCATGTTGATTGTAAATTAATGTTTTATTTAACTGATTGTTCAAATAAGTCTGATATATATACCACATATATCATTCCCACCCATACCTCTCCCTCCAAAGCAGTCTCCCTCTTCTTATGTTTACTCCTCCTACATGGAGGATAATGGAAGGGCTACTAATTTCCAGCTGTTAGCATATATAAGTCTGAACAAAACACATAAATATATCATTGTTTTGACACTAAAACAATATCATAACTTGAATCTTTCATATTTCTGCTAATATGGATAACAGTGGTAAGTGATAGTTAATTTTTTAATTTGACTTTTAATTTACATATACTTATCTATTGTTACAGAATTTAGAACTTGCCCATTGGTACCGTTTCATCGCGTGTTAAGCCATCGCATGGCAAACCATCTGGTAAAATGTAGACGGAGTCTCCGTCTACAAAACGAACAAACACAGAGGCAATATTACACATGTAACGGCTGCAACAGCAGCAACAACAACAATAGCAGCAGTAGCAACAGCAACAACAACAACAACAATAGCAGCAGTAGCAACAGCAACAACAACAACAACAACAATAGCAGCAACAACAACAACAATAGCAGCAATAGCAACAGCAACAGTAACAATGATGAAGGATGGAGGCTTCATGATCAGGATTGGATTGATCCAGTAGATGATTGGTTGCAAAACCATCAACAACAATAAATTAAATAATTTTATTGTTTGTAATATATATATTTCTAATAAAATATTTTAAACACAATTGTTTATCAGTTTTTTATATAATAAAGAAATTATTAAATTTTGATATAGAAACCATTTTATGTGATTTAACATAATCATAAAGTAAGACGCACTACTTAGATATTCCTCAATTAAATCAACAAAGTATTAACTGCAACATACTTTGAATCACTTTTTGTCAAAGTAAGAGCTAGGTATATGTTTCGATTTATCTGCATCCTCAAAAAATTCCTGAGCTTCACATGGGAAACATTTTCTGTTTGGTAGGTCGCAATCTTCTCCACATTTGATACACTTATATTTGACTGGAACGGGTATATTGCAATTAACCACTACGCCAATAAATGACACCTCCGTTCAGCACAATTCGTAATAAGATAATAATTCAAGTGGCTTAGCGTCACCTACTTTTAATAATCCATTTCTCTTCACTAGATCGTCAACCCAAGATAAATTCGAAATTGTAGTAATAATATTACCAGCCAGCCACCATCTTGGACTGTCACATAGTCGGTGAAAAGCTATGCCGATCCTGCTCCAGCCGCCATCTTGAATTTTGGAGCACGATCGGCATAGCTATTCTACTTCTGTGTTTTATAAATATCAACAGTTCAGTGACATTCTACGTAAAGCAAGATGGATGAGAGAAAACGAATTGCTGCATTAATTCTAAATGAAGAGGAAGAGGAAGATGAACTTTCATTATTATTTAAAAACGTCAAAAAATCCTTGTAATCCTTTTCCTCGGGATCAAAAATAGCTGGATATTTTCTAACTGCATCGATTAAAATCTCGTCCTCCGTAGCAGAAAACTTTGGAGCCATTTAAACAGCTTTATCTTATCAAAAACTATATAATATACAGGGTGTCCACCTAGTGCGCGTAAGTCCAATATCTGGGTTAATAAAAGAGATAACTTAATTTTTTTTTCTACAGGGTTGTCTAATATCCCGAGCTGCACAAAATGAAAATATATTTACATATTCAGGGTGTTCAGTTTTTCCTGGACAGGTACCAACTTCGTTTTTCTAAATGGAAATATATATTTTTTATTGCTTTTTCGAACTAAACCCTTGATTTTAGTAGGACTTTCATCAGCCTTCCCTATACCTAACTTAAACTGTTTTTGAAACATTGACGGGTGAATATTGACATTTTTGCAACTTTGACACCCTGTAAAATCTAAACGGTTTGAGATCAAGCAAAACGGTTTGCACATTCCTATCTTAACTTTTCATAAGCTATCGTTTGGTACTAATTTCAGAATTATCCAAAAATTTAAAATTTTCTGAAAATTTTGAAAATTTTTAAATCCTGGATAAATTTGAAATTAGTACCAAACGATAGCTTATGAAAAGTTAAGATAGGAATGTGCAAACCGTTTTGCTTGATCTCAAACCGTTTAGATTTTACAGGGTGCCAAAGTTGCAAAAATGTCAATATTCACCCGTCAATATTTCAAAAACAGTTTAAGTTAGGTATAGGGAAGGCTGATGAAAGTCCTACTAAAATCAAGGGTTTAGTTCGAAAAAGTAATAAAAAATATATATTTCCATTTAGAAAAACGAAGTTGGTACCTGTCCAGGAAAAACTGAACACCCTGAATATGTAAATATATTTTAATTTTGTGCAGCTCGGGATATTAGACAACCCTGTAGAAAAAAAAATTAAGTTATCTCTTTTATTAACCCAGATATTGGACTTACGCGCACTAGGTGGACACCCTGTATAAATAAAAAACTGCTGCCCGTAAGATCGCGGCCGCTAGACTGGTCTACCAACGAGTCTGAACGCGAACGCGCACGGCCGGCGGTGGAGCCTAGCGTCTCAGCCGTGCAAACGAAACCGGTTCTTATAAAACCCATTAAAGCAGTGGGTTACCGCCGGCCGCTACCGCCAGACGCTACCGCCGGACGCCCAAACGAAACCATACCTTTACAGTCCAAGTAGGCTGGCAGGTGCCACGCTTCACATCGCGTCTGGCGACCGTTCGGTGGATGTTGATGAGCTGTACTTATTTATTACTATAACTTTGAATTTATCTTGGGTTAATGATCTAAATAAAATACTGCAATATATAAAATCATTTATTTTGTTTATTCCAATTCATATACAATAAAACATGTTACATTACATACGTTAATACATTGTCCTTATTAATTCAAGAATTATGTTTATCATCATAACCTAACCATTTGATAAATACTATGGTTCTATGTTTTTTGAAATTGATTCTGGCAGGCTTGTGTAGTTCATTGACAATATCGTCTTTCACACTTCTTGCATATTTATTAAATTTGTTAGGAGATTTCATATTGGATTCCAAGTAATATTATAGTATGCATTCCTCCTTCTTATATATTTAATCCCACAGGAACTCATAAAGAATTCTACAAATAAATTACTGTTCGTAGTTTGCGCATCCTTTTCTCGAAACGAGATATTCAGCCCAACCGCGTATCACTTATGTTACCGTAATCAAATAGCTTTTGATGGGATATTAAATTTAGTTTTGATGCAAGAAATGCATGAGTAGCAACAAATGTATTGCAATATACAGCACCTTTCGTATTTTTTAATGGAAGTTATGTTTAATTAAGGTACAATCAAAAAGTACAGAGACGTATTTTTTATTAAGGTAATTAAAGTTATTTCGATTGTCTAAAGAATTTCTTCCACAGAACTTTTATAGTCCCTCTCTCAGACGGGTTTGTTTTACCGGTGATCAATAACTTATATTATTGATCACCGGTAAAACTTAATTTTTCTTAAATAACTTAATATTTCTTACTATTTTCTTGAAAGGCCCCGGACTAAAATGTTAAAATAACATTATAATAAAGTTCCTTTACTATGTTTTCTGCAATGTTTGTAGACATTACATCAAAATCTTCATGATCCTCAAAGGAATGTTGTGGTTGACTTATGTGTCTACCAAATTTATCGATTGTCATTTTTAAGATAGTTATAAGTTTCTCCTTATTACTCAATAATTTTAGATTCACGCATCTCTTCGATAATAGACACGATCTCGTTAGTATGACCTGTATGACTAGCGGTTTGAGATGAAACTAAAAGCCGTAATCTATCAACAAATTCATTAGGAGTCCCAGTATACGTAATCTATTGGACTATTCGAGGCTTTCATTAACATACCAAGACCCAACCTCTTTCGAGTTAGAGGTTGTATGCTACTAGGTCTTCGTGGTGTTAGTGGTTGTATAGTCAAAGCGGAGATGATTTTCTTATATTTGTAAGATCCATTACCTTGAATTTGTTCATTTTCAGAGTAGTTTCTTTTATTAGCATTCGTTCGTTTATCAATGTCTAAGTAGTTTTTTCTATCACCTTCTGTGAAACCAATTGGATGTTTCTTAAAAACCAACTCGTATAGTCCAGAAGTCCCCTTATAAGTTAATCCACCTATAATTAAATCGTTACCATCGAATTGTAGAGATGCATTGCCAATTTTTAGCTCATTAAGGTCTGGATCTATCACCATACCTAAAGTAAAACTCAATATGTACATCACCAATCATTTTATGAACATATTCTCTGGGTAAGGGATCCAGTTGATCCAAATAGTACAATGTGTCGGGTGCATTACTTAAGGTTTGAATGTAGTTTTTTGCTTCTTGTATATTTTTATATAGTTCTTCATTACTTTCCACATTATCTCCGTCAGCTATATCATTACCATTTGAATTTCCTTCTGCAACAATTGACGTATCTAAGAAACGTGGTGCGTTAAAAATCCTCGAGGTGTTATATTTTGCTTTGCTTTTTTTCGGTAAGCTAAAGGAGAAATTAGATTTTACTTCCCTTTTTACAGGCTCCTCACTTTTATGTTTGACTCTCCATTAAGTTTCTCTGCAATTGTTTGTAAACGCTTCGTGATAGGAAGAAACGATTGTTCTTGAATTATACTTCCTTCTTTCAGACCATTTAGCTTTTGCTTTACTACGTTCCTACTTTGTATTAACAATTTTTTTTCTTCAACTTCCTTTCTATTCATATCGAAATCACAAATTCTTCTTAACTTCAGTAAAGGCAGTAAAAACAGGTCTCAGGCAGTATAAAACAGGTCTGATGCAGTAAAAAACAGGTCCAATGCATTAAAAAACAGGTGCCATGTAGTAAAAAACAGCATAGTGCTGAGTGCGGGTCTAACTCTAGGAACACTAATAATGATGAACATTATTATCTCTCTTTATAAATGTATGTAATGTTCAAATCCCTTTCTATATCTACCATTACTAATATCACTATCCTTATCAATCACCATAAAACCATATTTGTCTTTCCAGCATAGTGAACAAATTTCTTCTTCTAGGTAAAACTGTTGATTGTTTTACAATGCGCATGACGGAAGCAATACTTTAAATAAAGCGTAGCCTATGATTGTGTATATATATACGCGTAAAACAACCAAGTGACACCAAATAATAACTAGACCTTCTCGCACCCAAATTTTTTCTAAATAATGCAACTAAGTGACTCCCTATATATATATATACTTTCTCTATATATGCGTTTTGACACCACTATATTATATACCTATAGGTATAGTGAAAAATATTTGTAGCGAGGTAGAACAATAAAGGGATCAGCGTGGTGCAGTGCCAATAACACCGTTCTCTCACTGAAATCCACGGCAGCATTGTGTTCGAAGTTTTTTCGACACTGGTAAGTAAATACTTTACCGAAATAATCTGGAGTCACTCCCACGGCACCACAACTATGCTTAACTGCAGATCTTCTTGTATTGTGATACGAGAAGCACTGAAGATGCCATCTATACATATATGGCAAAACGTCTGCAGTTAACCATTGACTAAACTGGGCTAAACAGCCCAGAAAGTTTGCAAGAATGTATGAAGTATGAAAGTAAGATACATCATTCAATTGACATCGGCCGTGAAAACCTACGAACTGCTTAAGTTCAGCTAATATAAGGATAAATTAAAATAAGTCAATGTCATGTCACTTCTTTCAATGATGGTCATATTTTTAAATACTTCTGTCATTTATATTTCCAATATCTTATCATTGATTCATGACTGATTCCATATCAGCAAAATAATGGGTTAAAAAACCCATTATTTTGCTGATTCAGGGGAAACGGGGAGACTAATCTGGGTAACAATTAATGAAGTAATTCAAAGCATAAAATTAATTTCGCATACTTTTTACACATACATCAAATCACATAATGCAGTGATGTGTATCACAGTGTGATTACAGTTATTTTGACGTACTTATATTCCTTTCTTTTAATTCAAGTAAAGGTGAAACAAATGTCCTTCTTAGCTGCCAGGATTTGCGATTTCCACTTTTATTTTTTTTGTTTTTTTAAATATTGCAACTTACTTTTTATTTGTGCAAGAATTCTATCAGAAGATAAATATTTTTTTGAAAATGAAGCTATTTTAGTTGTGGATGGATATAACGAATCGTTGTTTAAATATTTCTTTAAATTAACCCGTATTAATTCTATCTCATTTGAGGACCAAGGTTTCCTAGCAACTATTAAACGTGGCTTCTTGACAGGAAGAATATTTTTCCGATATCTCTTCCTCGTCGGTAGTCACGAGTTTATCTCGTCGGCCTCGATTTTCTAATTTTCCTCTTCTTCAGAAGGTGCACAATCATCTGCTTAAGAAGTTTTGGATGCTCCTATGCAGTTAAGAAAATAAAAATATTACTAATAACAATTTGAAAGGCCCTTAAATGATAACTCTTATAAACAATTAAAATATATTATGATGCAAGAGTTAAAGTAATTAAATAAACTGTATTCTTTTCACATCAATAATTAAGAAACAATAAACATAAAATAAAACTGACTAATTAAATATTCAAAAATCTACCACTAAATTTTAATAAGTCACATTAATTATGATACAGGGTGGGCCAATGAAAAGTAGTATTGACCTCATTTTTACTGGAAGACTATTTATTAAAAAACACCTTTCACTTTCCTTAGTGTTTACATTTAGATAATAAATATTGGTATTCGTTTAGTATAAGCCATGGAGAATATTTTACTTTATATAAATGTTTTAATAATAATAGTTTCGTAGCCCTTTTGGGAAACTTGAAGGACCAATATCTCGTTTATTTTAAATGTAACACCCTGTATACTTTTAATGGATCAGATTCAGAGTTGAAAACTATCGATCTATTAGGTATCCAAATATTTTAAATTTCAAAATAACTCAAAAACTATTACCTTTGGGTATATAACATACTAATATGGATCGACAGTTTTCAATTCTGTATCTGATCCATTAAAAATATACAGGGTGTTCAACTTCAAATAAACGAGATATTGGGCCTTAAAGTTTTCCAAAAGTGCTACGAGATTATTAACACCTTGTATAATTTATAAAACATTTATAAGTATACTATTGGCATTGGTATATATATCATGGCTTATACTAAACGAATACCAATATTTATTGTCGAAATGTGAAAACTAAGGAAGATACTTATTATTTTCACTAAAGTCTGCATTTGTCATTTTTTATAGAAAATATTAAATACCTTGGAAACTATAAAGTTTAGCTATAACAAAAAAATGTTATGTGGACTGAAAGCACTTGCGATGGGGAATCCAATAAGCTAATAATATACATGGTGTTCCATTTAAAATAAGAAAGTTTGTATGGGTTGGAAGTATGAGAACGCTCTGTATATCTGTAACTAATTTCAAAGTATAGCCCTTATTATTTCTGAAAACTTTTGTAGTAGATATTTTTTTCTAAAGTTGATAATAATAGTGGAGGAATAAAGGAATCTCAGACGAATGGGTCACCCTGTATACTATAATTATTATATATAAATTGCGTGATAAAGAAACTAAGCTTAATTTTAATTCAAATTTAGCACGTACAAAATATTTTTGTAACCGTTTGAGCAATTTATATTGATTTTTGTCAGTTCGCAGATAAATAGTAATGACACTATTGAGGCTATTGAAAAGACGTTAATTAAGGCATATTTGTCGAAAATTCTTGCAAAAACCAATAGTCTGTCTTCTTTTTTGAGAAAATGTCTTGTTTAATCGGTTATTTACTGGAAAAATGTTTTATATACCTACCAACAATTGTTGTAACAGAGTTAAAAGCTTTAGGTATTATATTTCTAAATTCACATAAAATACGAGCACATTCTCGCATTTTATTTCTAGCTAAAGCAGTTCGTTTTTTTATATTCTTGCTCGTTTGCAAAAGCTGCACGCCATATTCCAAAATAATAGAGTCTGATATTACAATTTTTCCAATTTCGTCCAACCTATTAATAAGTAAAATAGGAACTGATTGAGGTGAGTTCGTGAAGATGAATATAATTAAATAAGACAATACACCTTACTTCACATATATATATCTTTTTTTTTTTTTTTTTTTTTTTTTTTTTTTTTTTTTTAAGGAGGAGGGGAAATCTTGCATAAGACCCTTGAAAGGAGTGTCAGATTCTTACTGACTAAAACCCCTCCTCCTTAGTTGCACCACAGATCCCACTGGTACCGCTTCCGCATTGCTTCGGTGGGATAGTTTTATCTTTATAGTTCCCTTTCATCTTTCTCTTTACTCTCGATGATACTTCTCACCGCTGTGTATGCCCTTTTCCATGTATGCTCCTCTCCCAGCGTAAGATCTGCCATCATGTTTTCCGCCGTGAATACCTTCTGTGCCTCTTCCACATATGCAGTTCTTTTGTCATTCCAATGCGGGCAGGAGAACAGTGTATGTTCGACCCCGTCTTCACAGACATATATATCTATTAGTAATGCTAAATAAATACATTTCGAGTACCATGTACGCATCGTCGGTAGCTTAAACACTAACAAGTTTATAAATAAAGTCACCCAATTTATAGAGGATGAGGCTGTAAAATAAATGTATTTAGGTAAATTGCAGATGTCTGCCTGCCTGCTCTTTTTCCAAATTGTGGTTGGATATTTAGTATTATTACTTATTTACTATTGTTGACTATTTTTAGTATCGACAATAGACAATACATTTTATTGACGAAATTGTGTATGGACCAAAACGCATTTACCTTCAACAACAATATTTATAAACAAACACATGACACAGCCATGGGCAATCCTCTATAGTCTTTTATTGCAGATTATTCCTTAATTATTTTGAAAATAACGTCAAAAACACCGCATTAGAATTCCCCACAGTATGGAAAAGGTATGTAGATGACGTATTCGCAATTGTAAATAAAAATTTCGTTATACACAATTTCGTCAATGTACTACTCTCAGTACGATTCCATTAAATTTACCTTTGAATTAGAAAACAATTATTCATTACCTTTCTTAGATATTAAAATAATCAGACATGACGAATCTTTGACTTTTGATATTTACAGAAAACAGACACACACACACATAATTACATACAAAACTCCTCAGTAACATACTGTAAATATAAAATGGCTGTAGTGATGGGCGATTCGACTCTTTTCAATGATTCGTATCATTCGAATCGGATTACAAAAAGATTCGTACCAAAAGATTCTTACCAATGATTCGTATCAAACAAAATTTCTGTACACCTAACCGCACACTACATTTCAGTATCGTATCGTACCGTATAGCGGGTACAGCCGTACTCCGTACGATAGCCGCTGGGCTGAATAGTATAATTTATACCACTTTATACTAGTACCAATGTGTCGAATAACCTCGCTACACTGTACGGTGAGTGCGCGCGCTGTGATGTTTTGTACATAAGCAGTGGTACGAATCTTTTTAAAACCGATGATTCGTACCATACGAATCACTAAATTGATTCGTATAATTTGTACGAATCATACGGATTCGACCAATCTCTAAATCTCTAAATTTAATAGTCTAGTTTTTAGATTATTAAATCTACCACTCAATAATACCAACTATAACAAAGAACGTAATAACATTGCTAATGATAACGCTTATGAAAAGAACAAATAGATAGAATCTTTTATAAACAAAAGTGAAAATTATTAATTAAAAGTTATATCACCTTAAGTCCAATAGAGGAAAGACAATATATATATATATAGAAAATTCACATAGGTACCATCCTCAAATCAGTCATAAATTTGAAAATTTACTGAAGAAAGTCAATATCATCCGTGCATTTAAATCTGGGATATACAAAATAAACTGTAGTAATTGTAACAAACTATACATCGGCCAAACAAAAAGAAATGTAATAACTAGACCATCCATATCACACAAAAAACTTTAATGTAGATAAGTCGGCTCTAGCCTTACATAGTTACGAAACGGGGCACAAATTTAATGTAAACCATACCTCTTTCATAAAAGCCAGTACTTCTCAGAACCTAAATACATTAGAATCAATATATATGAAGAAATATAAAAATCATTTACTGAATTTAGATTTAAGCCCATTATCTAATGACCTTTTAAATTTAATACCCTGTATATAAGAAAAATAAAATTAACAATAGCCAACAATAGTAAATAAGTAATAATATCCAACCACAATTTAGAAAAAGAGGAGGCAAGTAGACATCTGCAGTTTACCTAAATAAATTTATTTTACAGCCTTATCCTCTATTAATTGGATGACTTTATTTATAAACTTGCTAGTGTTTAAGCTACCGACGATGAGTACATAGTACCTACTCGAAATGTATACATTTAGCATTGCTAATAGATATATATGTGAAGAAAGGTGTATTGTCTTATTTAATTTATGTAAAATAGGAGCTTAAAGAAGGTTAATCTTCATAATTAAAATATTAAAAAATTTGTTTCCCTCATATTAATAAAATGCAAATTGATAAGAACTAAAAAAAAAAATTTTTTGTTTACCTCTACTTTTTTATCAGCTCTTTTCTCGAACGATCTGTTTTTAGATACTCCTGATACTCTGTATCTAAACTTAGAATAAAAGATTTTACCTTAGGATGTGCTGTATGATCACTGCTAATATTTACGAAACAGTGACGGCTGTGTCGAACTATGTAAGTGCTTCTATAAAATCCTTTACATTTTGCACAAATAATATAATTACAATCATTAACGCTTTCCAAAAAACGCCGGTTGCACATGTTTTTTAGGAATAATTGTTTTACTTATTTTCTTAATTTCAAAATTTCCCTTATTCCTAATTGTCATGATTAGATTTTTCTTTTCTTTGGTACCTATTAAAATACATAAGGGTTTATTAACATTTTTGCGGTAATAATAATTTTATTAAGTTTTGATGATTTCGCTTGTCGCAAAAATGTTTTTCTTTAATCCACGATACATAAAAATAACAGTGGATATATGATGTATAACCATATTATTATATTCACTTCTTGATTGCTAGAAGATTAACCTTCTTTAAGCTCCTATTTTACATAAATTAAATAAGATAATACACCTTTCTTCACATATATATCTATTAGCAATGCTAAATGTATACATTTCGGGTAGGTACTATGTACTCATCGTCGGTAGCTTAAACACTAGCAAGTTTATAAAAGTCATCCAATTAATAGAGGATAAGGCTGTAAAATAAATTTATTTAGGTAAACTCCAGATGTCTACTTGCCTCCTCTTTTTCTAAATTGTGGTTGGATATTATTACTTATTTACTATTGTTGGCTATTGTTAATTTTATTTTTCTTATATACAGGGTATTAAATTTAAAAGGTCATTAGATAATGGGCTTAAATCTAAATTCAGTAAATGATTTTTATATTTCTTCATATATATTGATTCTAATGTATTTAGGTTCTGAGAAGTACTGGCTTTTATGAAGGAGGTATGGTTTACATTAAATTTGTGCCCCGTTTCGTAACTATGTAAGGCTAGAGCCGACTTATCTACATTAAAGTTTTTTGTGTGATATGGATGGTCTAGTTATTACATTTCTTTTTGTTTGGCCGATGTATAGTTTGTTACAATTACTACAGTTTATATTGTATATCCCAGATTTAAATGCACGGATGATATTGACTTTCTTCAGTAAATTTTCAATTTTATGACTGATTTGAGGATGGTACCTATGTGAATTTTCTATATATATATTGTCTTTCCTCTATTGGACTTAAGGTGGTATAACTTTTAATTAATAATTTTCACTTTTGTTTATAAAAGTTTCTATCTATTTGTTTAACTCACCTCAATCAGTTCCTATTTTACTTATTAATAGGTTGGACGAAATTGGAAAAATTGTAATATCAGACTCTATTATTTTAGAATATGGCGTGCAGCTTTTGCAAACGAGCAAGAATATAAAAAAACGAACTGCTTTAGCTAGAAATAAAATGCGAGAATGTGCTCGTATTTTATGTGAATTTAGAAATATAATATCTAAAGCTTTTAACTCTGTTACAACAATTGTTGGTAGGTATACAAAACATTTTTCCAGTAAATAACCAATTAAACAAGACATTTTCTCAAAAAAGAAGACAGACTATTGGTTTTTGCAAGAATTTTCGACAAATATGCCTTAATTAACGTCTTTTCAATAGCCTCAATAGTGTCATTACTATTTATCTACGAACTGACAAAAATCAATATAAATTGCTCAAACGGTTACAAAAATATTTTGTACGTGCTAAATTTGAATTAAAATTAAGCTTAGTTTCTTTATCACGCAATTTATATGTAATAATTATAGTATACAGGGTGACCCATTCGTCTGAGATTCCTTTATTACTCCACTATTATTATCAACTTTAGAAAAAAATATCTACTACAAAAGTTTTCAGAAATAATAAGGGCTATACTTTGAAACTAGTTACAGATATACAGAGCGTTCACATACTTCCAACCCATACAAACTTTCTTATTTTAAATGGAACACCATGTATATTATTAGCTTATTGGATTCCCCATCGCAAGTGCTTTCAGTCCACATAACATTTTTTGTTATAGCTAAACTTTATAGTTTCCAAGGTATTTAATATTTTCTGTAAAAAATGACAAATGCAAACTTTAGTGAAAATAATAAGTATCTTCCTTAGTTTTCACATTTCGACAATAAATATTGGTATTCGTTTAGTATAAGCCATGATATATATACCATGGCCAATAGTATACTTATAAATGTTTTATAAATTATACAAGGTGTTAATAATCTCGTAGCACTTTTGGAAAACTTTAAGGCCCAATATCTCGTTTATTTGAAGTTGAACACCCTGTATATTTTTAATGGATCAGATACAGAATTGAAAACTGTCGATCCATATTAGTATGTTATATACCCAAAGGTAATAGTTTTTGAGTTATTTTGAAATTTAAAATATTTGGATACCTAATAGATCGATAGTTTTCAACTCTGAATCTGATCCATTAAAAGTATACAGGGTGTTACATTTAAAATAAACGAGATATTGGTCCTTCAAGTTTCCCAAAAGGGCTACGAAACTATTATTATTAAAACATTTATATAAAGTAAAATATTCTCCATGGCTTATACTAAACGAATACCAATATTTATTATCTAAATGTAAACACTAAGGAAGGTGAAAGGTGTTTTTTAATAAATACTCTTCCAGTAAAAATGAGGTCAATACTACTTTTCATTGGCCCACCCTATATCATAATTAATGTGACTTATTAAAATTTAGTGGTAGATTTTTGAATATTTAATTAGTCAGTTTTATTTTATGTTTATTGTTTCTTAATTATTGATGTGAAAAGAATACAGTTTATTTAATTACTTTAACTCTTGCATCATAATATATTTTAATTGTTTATAAGAGTTATCATTTAAGGGCCTTTCAAATTGCTATTAGTAATATTTTTATTTTCTTAACTGCATAGGAGCATCCAAAACTTCTTAAGCAGATGATTGTGCGCCTTCTAAAGAAGAGGAAAATTAGAAAATCGAGGCCGACGAGATAAACTCGTGACTACCGACGAGGAAGAGATATCGAAAAATATTCTTCTTGTCAAGAAGCCACGTTTAATAGTTGCTAGGAAACCTTGGTCCTCAAATGAGATAGGATTAATACGGGTTCATTTAAAGAAATATTTAAACAACGATTCGTTATATCCATCCACAACTAAAATAGCTTCATTTTCAAAAAAATATTTATCTTCTGATAGAATTCTTGCACAAATAAAAAGTAAGTTGCAATATTTAAAAAAACAAAAAAAATAAAAGTGGAAATCGCAAATCCTGGCAGCTAAGAAGGACATTTGTTTCACCTTTACTTGAATTAAAAGAAAGGAATATAAGTACGTCAAAATAACTGTAATCACACTGTGATACACATCACTGCATTATGTGATTTGATGTATGTGTAAAAAGTATGCGAAATTAATTTTATGCTTTGAATTACTTCATTAATTGTTACCCAGATTAGTCTCCCCGTTTCCCCTGAATCCCAATATTTCCAATATTCCCAATATTCCAATATAATATTTCCAATATCTTATCACTGATTCATGACTGATTCCATATCAGCAAAATAATGGGTTAAAAAACCCATTATTTTGCTGATATGGAATCAGTCATGAATCAGTGATAAGATATTGGAAATATAAATGACAGAAGTATTTAAAAATATGACCATCATTGAAAGAAGTGACATGACATTGACTTATTTTAATTTATCCTTATATTAGCTGAACTTAAGCAGTTCGTAGGTTTTCACGGCCGATGTCAATTGAATGATGTATCTTACTTTCATACTTCATACATTCTTGCAAACTTTCTGGGCTGTTTAGCCCAGTTTAGTCAATGGTTAACTGCAGACGTTTTGCCATATATGTATAGATGGCATCTTCAGTGCTTCTCGTATCACAATACAAGAAGATCTGCAGTTAAGCATAGTTGTGGTGCCGTGGGAGTGACTCCAGATTATTTCGGTAAAGTATTTACTTAACAGTCTCGAAAAAACTTCGAACACAATGCTGCCGTGGATTTCAGTGAGAGAACGGTGTTATTGGCACTGCACCACGCTGATCCCTTTATTGTTCTACCTCGCTACAAATATTTTTCACTATACCTATATATAATATAGTGGTGTCAAAACGCATATATAGAGAAAGTATATATATATATAGGGAGTCACGTAGTTGCATTATTTAGAAAAAAATTGGGTGCGAGAAGGTCTAGTTATTATTTGGTGTCACTTGGTTGTTTTACGCGTATATATATACACAATCATAGGCTAAGCTTTATTTAAAGTATTGCTTCCGTCATGCGCATTGTAAAACAATCAACAGTTTTACCTAGAAGAAGAAATTTGTTCACTATGCTGGAAAGACAAATATGGTTTTATGGTGATTGATAAGGATAGTGATATTAGTAATGGTAGATATAGAAAGGGATTTGAACATTACATACATTTATAAAGAGAGATAATAATGTCCATCATTATTAGTGTTCCTAGAGTTAGACCCGCACTCAGCACTATGCTGTTTTTTACTACATGGCACCTGTTTTTTACTGCATTGGACCTGTTTTTTTACTGCATCAGACCTGTTTTATACTGCCTGAGACCTGTTTTTTACTGCATCATACCTGTTTTATATTGCCTAAGACCTGTTTTTTACTGCATCAGACCTGTTTTATACTGCCTGAGACCTGTTTTTTACTGCATCAGACCTGTTTTATACTGCCTGAGACCTGTTTTTTACTGCATCAGACCTGTTTTATACTGCCTGAGACCTGTTTTTACTGCTTTTACTAAAGTTAAGAAGAATTTGTGATTTTGATATGAATAGAAAGGAAGTTGAAGTAAAAAAATTGTTAATACAAAGTAGGAACGCAGTAAAGCAAAAGCTAAATGGTCTGAAAGAAGGAAGTATAATTCAAGAACAATCGTTCCTTCCTATCACGAAGCGTTTACAAACAATTGCTGAGAAACTTAATGGAGAGTCAAACATAAAAAGCCTGTAAAAAGGGAAGTAAAATCTAATTTCTCCTTTAGCTCACCGAAAAAAAGCAAAGCAAAATATAACACCTCGAGGATTTTTAACGCACCAAGTTTCTTAGATACGTCAATTGTTGCTGAAGGAAATTCAAATGGTAATGATATAGCTGACGGAGATAATGTGGAAAGTAATGAAGAGCTATATAAAAATATACAAGAAGCAAAAGACTACATTCAAACCTTAAGTAATGCACCCGACACATTGTACTATTTGGATCAACTGGATCCCTTACCCAGAGAATATGTTCATAAAATGATTGGTGATGTACATATTGAGTTTTACTTTAGGTATGGTGATAGATCCAGACCTTAATGAGCTAAAAATTGGCAATGCATCTCTACAATTCGATGGTAACGATTTAATTATAGGTGGATTAACTTATAAGGGGACTTCTGGACTATACGAGTTGGTTTTTAAGAAACATCCAATTGGTTTCACAGAAGGTGATAGAAAAAACTACTTAGACATTGATAAACGAACGAATGCTAATAAAAGAAATTACTCTGAAAATGAACAAATTCAAGGTAATGGATCTGACAAATATAAGAAAATCATCTCCGCTTTGACTATACAACCACTAACACCACGAAGACCTAGTAGCATACAACCTCTAACTCTAAAGAGGTTGGGTCTTGGTATGTTAATGAAAGCCTCGAATAGTCCAATAGATTACGTATACTGGGACTCCTAATGAATTTGTTGATAGATTACGGCTTTTAGTTTCATCTCAAACCGCTAGTCATACAGGTCATACTAACGAGATCGTGTCTATTATCGAAGAGTTGCGTGAATCTAAAATTATTGAGTAATAAGGAGAAACTTATAACTAGCTTAAAAATGACAATCGATAAATTTGGTAGACACATAAGTCAACCACAACATTCCTTTGAGGATCATGAAGATTTTGATGTAATGTCTACAAACATTGCAGAAAACATAGTAAAGGGACTTTATTATAATGTTATTTTAACATTTTAGTCCGGGGCCTTTCAAGAAAATAGTAAGAAATATCTAATATCTAATATAAAAACATGCCACGTTTTCTTCTACAAGTCAGTTATGATTGAATATGTACTGGGTTATCCTAATGATATCATAACTATTATAAATGAGGAGTTTAACTTGACAGAACTAGTCAACGTACAGTTACGTCGCGTTGACAATCAGCCCAACCGCGTAACATATTCAATAAATTTAACGTACGCCTGTTATGTTATGATATAAAAATAACATGAATTTTGGTTTTTATTTGCAAAAACTTCTTTTTAAAAAGTTATTTTATTTATAAACTACAGGAACTTAGTTTCACAATGACTTGTTAACAATACAAAATCTTAAGTGACACTGAACACTATGGAAAAGGGTACATTGGTTTTTATACTCTTATTTTGTAAATACACATTAAGATATCATTAGAAAGTAAACGGAAACATACGTAAGTATTATGATAAGGAAAACTACTGGCTACATAACTCCTCCCTTCCCAGATCAGAAAATAAGGGCTCCTTTATTTTCTGTGGATCTTCAGGTGGTTGCTGGCGTCGCTGGCGTCTGCGTCTATACACCTTGAGATAGTAGACTGCTGCTAATGCGCTGATTATGATTGTCAGAATTATAATTGTGTTAATCCAGGCATGACTTGATTTATGAATGATGTGTAGTTCCGTAACTTGCAAACTATTTGCAATGGAATTTATTTGTTTTATGTTTTCACTATCTATTTGCTTTAAGTGAAACGTTTTTTCCTTAGCGTTTTCGCTTGTTTTGGGTATTCGGACTGTGGGTAATTCGAAGATGAATTCTTCGTGTGTACTTTGCTCGGCTTGAAACATTTTGCCGTTAATCAAGACTTTGCATTGACTTAAGGATATAACGCAAGGGTTGTTTATTTCGTAAATTCCTTCGACGTCACACAGGGATTTGACGTTTACCGTGTAGGCTGGAATGACCAATACTTCTTTGGGATTTATTTGAGTGCTGCTTGTCTCCGAAAAATGTATTTTGGCTCCTGGGCATGAGTTTCTTCCTGTTCTCATTAGTTCAGCTAAACAAGGTTGATGTTTGTGTAGATTTTGTTGCAGGCAGAAATACCAGTTCGCGATCTCCGGACATTTCTCTGAGGTGGTCCAATAGTCCTTGGTGTTGAGTAAAAGGTAGGGTTGTTTGGGTATAATCGTTTGGTTTAAGATAGGTATAGGATATAATTGGAAGTATTTGAATTGGGACGAAACGATAGGTGCATGAATTTTAAACAGTATTAATTTATCCTGAATGATTACTTGTGTGGAAAACAAGAGATAATAATTCATTAAATTTTGAAACTTAGGTATATGTTCTACATCATAAATGACGTCTAACTTGTCAATTATTAATTTTAATTGATTCATTTCAATTATGGAACTATGCAAAATATTTATTTTGGCAAAGGAGATTGCAATTTCTAGATTGTTAAGCGTATTTTCGATTGACTGTAGTAGCATTAGCAAATTATCAATAATATTGGAAAAGGAAAATGCTTGTTCTAAGCTTATAAGTTCTCTGACTTCTTTTGGCAGGTGTTTTATTTGGTTTTCTAGAACCAATTGATTTTCGCTTAAAGTTTCGAAATTGTTGCTATAGGTGTCCGAAATTTGTTTAAGGAGGCTTTGTTGGCTTTTTAAATCGTTATGTAATTTATTCTCGTTAGCTTGTAAATTTTCAAGGTAAGCGGTCATATACTGTCCGTCATCTGAGTCTAGCGTTCCGAACAACCATTTTTGAATTTTGCCTACGGCATTGATTAATCCTCTTTTTGCTCGATGGTTCTCTATGAATCCGCTAATTTTACTTGATAACCTATTTGTTAGAGTTATGGTATTTAGGATCTTGTCTTTGAGTAAGATAGAGAAATGATTGTGAGTTTCTCGATTAATTGTCACATTTAATTGCAGTAATGAGTTTCTAATTTGTAATAGAGAGTTTTCAGGTGTCGTAAGGTTAATATGATAGAGAAAGGTGTGTTTGGAAGTGATGATCCTTGTTCGGCCTAAGTGTATAGGGAGAATGGGGTTTTTAATTTCTTTTATTTCGAGTGCGTAAACTAATCTTAGTCCGAGGATTAGCAAGAGGAGATTCATTTCGTCTGTTACCTGAAACAATACGTTGTGGTTTAAAAGTTTTTTTATGATAGGTTTTAGATCTTGTTTTGATTTTATTGTCTGTAATCACAACCGGGTCTTCTACTTTTCTATAACGGTTTTTTGTTTTCTTTTGAGAGGCATTTCTGTTCTCGAGTTTATACAGGTTTTGTGTAGGATCTAATTTTACGTCCGTTTGTCTAGTTTGATTTATTTTTTCTAGATGTTTGTTTTGATTACTCTCGAGGTTTTCTCTAATTAATTTATTTAAGGTTTGTAAGTTTTCTGTTAGGTCATGGATATACTGTGTTATTTTTATTTTATCGTCTAATTCGAAGGGGTTTATTTGAAAAGGCGTATAATTAGTGGCTGTATATATTGAATTATTATATGATAACAAAGCGTAGTTCATAAGAGTATCTATTGATTCGTTTGGTTTTGAATTTTTCAAGGTAAGAATAGTTTCGGCTAAGGTCGAATGTAGGCGCTCTATTGGACTGTTACTATTGGGATTGTACAGTGTGGTGTAATGAATTTCTATGTGATGTGTTTTACATAGCCCTTGTATGATTTCGTTTTTCCACTCGTGTCCATTGTTTGTGGTTATCCGCCTGGGAAGACCAAAGTGGCAAAAAAATTGTAATAATTTGTTTGCGACTTCGACTGCATTGAGCGACTTGACAGGATAGGCTTGACCGAATTTTGAGAAGCTATCTATTATCGTAACAAAATATTGTCCATGTGTTTTATACGTGTCTGCGTAGACATGGTCAAAGGGTTCGTGTCCTAATGGGGTCGATTTAAAAATTAACTTAGTTGGGTGTCTTTCATATTTCGTTTTCTGGCAGGTGTCACACGTGTTAACATAGTCTCTTACGTCTTGGTCTAATTTCGGCCAATAGTATAATCTTTTAATTGCCTTTAGATTTTCTTGTATTCCGCGATGGCTAGTTTTAGTTTCGTGATAATGCTGTAATTTTTGTCTCTGTTCGTTCTCGTCTGCAATGTCGGTGAGGAAGATATTAGAAATGACTAAAGAAAAAGCGTTATTTTTAAAGCATTCCTGAAATACTTTAATAAATGAGGGTTCAAGGCTTTTGTCTTTGAAATGTAAGCAATAAGTTTGTTTAGGGGCCATATTTTCTTTTATAAAATTAAATATTAAATCCTTATTTTCGGATTTTGGAATTGTTAGGTTTACTCTATTTTTATCGAATATGGTTTCTTTAGCAATTTTAAGTTTATTACTGTCTGAACTTGAGATAACTATTTGGTTTTTGTACGTATTAATGCGTTTATCTGTGTATGGGGCGATAATTACAGGGTCCTCATAATTTGAATGTATGGTTTCATTATCTGTATTGATAGGGGTTTTATTTAGTGGTTCGCATTGGTCTTTATTTAATAGGATATTTTCGTGTATTACGATTTCTTTTGTACTTGTCGAGGGATTTGGCATTGGGTTAGGTTCAGATTGGTTAGAGTCTGGGTCAGTCAGTTCTAAAAATCTTTCAATTTCTTCCGCGTCAAGATCAGGGAGTTCAGGGGGATCTTCTGGGTTTGGAAAAAGGGATACGTTATCGATGTCTAGTTCGATTGGATGGATTTCAATGCGGGATAGTGCGTCGGCGTTGGTGTTCATTTTACCCTTTTTATATACGATTTCATAGTCGTATTCTTCGAGTTTTAGTCTCCACCGAACTAATTTGGAATTCGGGTCTTTGAGTGAAAAGAGCCATTGAAGAGGTTTGTGATCGCTAACAATTTTGAATTTGACACCAAATAGGTATGGTCTGAAGTATTTTACTGCCCATACGATAGCTAAGATTCTTTCTCTATTATACTATAATTAATTTCCGCGGGATTTAACGTTCTTGATGCATATGCGATTGGAAGGTCATTTCCAATGGGGCCGGATAGAACGGCACCTATTGCAAAATTTGATGCATCCGTTGTCAAATTAAATGGCTTTGAGAAATCTGGATATTGTAGTATTGGGTCGTTCATTAATATTTTTCTGCAAGTATTAAATGAGTTTATGAATTCTGGGGTGTGTTCAACTTTTTGATCTTTCTTAAGACACTGTGTCATGGGCTTAGTAAGTTTGGCAAAATTTTTTATGAACTTTCTGTAATAACCAACTAGTCCAAGGAATGATTTTATTTCTTTTGCAGTTCTAGGAATTGGAAAGTTTTCTATTGCTTTTAATTTTTTTTTTATTGGGCTTAATGCCGTCTGGCGTAATTACGTGTCCTAAAAATTCAACTGATTTGCATAAAAATTCAGATTTATCGAGCTGTATTTTGAGTCCGGCATCTTTTAATCTCTGAAAAACTTGTTTTAAATGGCATATGTGCTCTTGTAGTGAAGTAGAGAATATTATTATATCGTCCATGTATACAAGACATATTTTACCTTGTAAGTCTTTTAAAACATTATCCATTACACGCTGGAAACTAGCGGGTGCGTTTTTTAACCCGAATGGCATTCGAACGTATTCGTAATGTCCGTGTTCAACGCTGAAGGCGGTTTTTGCTATTGAGTTGGGGTGCATCTCTATTTGATGAAACCCGGAGGCTAGATCGAGGGTGGTAAAGTATTGACAACGTCCTAACTTATCTAAGATGTCAGAAATGTTTGGTAGGGGATAGCGGTCATCGATAGTTTTTTCGTTGATTTTCCTATAATCGACTACGATACGCCACTTTTGTTTCCCGCTTGCGTCGAGTTTTTTGGGAACAATCCAAATGGGGGAACTCCATGGGGATTGGGAAGGTCTGACTATACCGTCTTCTAACACTTTCGATATTTGTTTCTGAACTTCCACTTTATGGATATATGGGTATCTATATGATTTTGCATGCACAGGTATCTCATCGGTTGTTTTGATTTCGTGTTTTACTTTATTTGTGAATGTTAATTTCTGATTTGGTTGATGTAATATCTCTTTATATTTAGCTAAAAGATTTTTAATAACTACTTTTTCTTCTGAATTCATATGATTTGTTCTAATGAGTGAAAAGTCAAAGTCTATTTTCTCTAAATTTCGGGTAGGTTTGACCTCTTCTATATTGAAACATTCAAAGTGTTTTTCATCAAAAGGTTGTGCAAACGATTTTAAAAGGTCTTCATTAATTTCTACAAGTTGAATCTGTGAGGTTGGATTGGAAAATTCCAAGGTGGTGATTCCATTATTTATTTTTAGAAGTGAGCTTGGTATAGTAATGGAATTATTGGAAAGATCGGGAATTAATATTTCACAATCAGGTAGGTTACATTTAATTTGTTTTAATACAGATGTAAAGGCTGGAATTTCAATTTTCTGGACGTCAAATTCGTGTCTATAATAAAGTGGGATTTTTATTTTTTCGTTAAATAACACCTTATTATGGGTATCTATATTAAGTTTTAGTTAACGCAAGTCTCTTATTCCTATAATACCATCAAAATAGTCGTGAAAGTTATATAATACAAATTCTAAATTTCCTGCTAAAGGTTTAAATTCTTTAAACAAGGGAATATTGGCTTTTGAATTTGCGTGGCTTTGACCATTGCAAGTGACTATCGGTGTGTCTGATTTAAATATACTTTCTGGGAAATATTTCTCTGCAATATAGGGGCGTAAAAGAGAAAGATGACAACCTGTATCTATTAAGAGTTTAATAGGTGGATAGTTAATTTGAATAAACGGTAGCGAATTAGGTGTTATATTGTTAAGATCTATGACTCGTCTAGTGGTGGGTCGTCTTCGTGAAAATTTTGATTGTTTTCTAATGATTGCTCATGCCAGGTAAGAGGTTGATTAGGGTCATTAGGGTAATCGTAAAATTCTTCGGTGTAATTAGTAGGGTCATTATTGTTAACTAGGTGACGGGTATTGTCGCTTTCACTGTAATTGCCTTGGTACGTGTGTTCCGGGAATTCTGGGTAGGAATTTTCTGTCTCTACGTTTGTTAATTTTTGGAACGTGAAATTAGGAGGTTTGTATTGTTGAAAGTGGTTTTGATTTTTTACTTTAACAGATGGTAATCTACTAGTGGTGGACATTGGTTCTGGGTTGTTAGTAGTGGGGAAATGGGCTAGCAAATGGAGCGAAGCAGAATGAGGAATGAGGAATATGCTATGCTATGCTATACCATGTATAGTAAAGTATGACTCATCGAACACCTGGCGTCTAGACAGCATCCGGTTTCAGAGTATGATGCAATATTTAAAAATATCTGACAACGGTATTTTGAAAAAGCTGACGGCGATAAAAAAATGTGGGAATATCCGTTGCAGTGTTCGTTAACCTCTTGTGTTTCAACTCCTGACACAAGTCATCTATAATCAAATACATCAAAAATATGAACAGTACTAATATGCAGCCCTTCCTCACACAACTCTTGGGTATGATGTAATATCTAAATATAAAATATGAATATCTGGTTTCAATAACTTGTCGAGACAAGTTGGTATGACTCATCGAACACCTGACGGCTAGACAGTATCCTGTTTCAGAGCATGATGTAATATTTAAAAATAAAATATCTGGCGACGGTATTTTAAAAAAAGCTGACGCCGATAAAAATTAATTTAATACTCCGCGTCAGCAATAAAAAAAATATTAAGTGATAATAAATATGAATGACATGCTTCTGTTTAAATAATATCTAATCCTCCTATTCTCTATAAGAAGCAATATACATAGTAATAATATACCACTTATTCCCCACACAAGTCATCTAGAATCAAATATATCATAATATAAACAGTAGTAATATACTCGTGAGCATGATGTAATAACTAAAAAAAACTGACTTGTTGATAAGGGGATAAGAGGGGAGCTACCCGTAGCTCCCAGGAGTTGCAAACACGTGTCAAGAGGTTAACGAACGCTACAAACAGACAGGTCTAAAATTGTTTGAATGATCTCGAATGCTTGGTCCATTATTGATTATTAAAGGGTATAGTATAAGGTACAGAGCATGTAAAACACATATTGAACTCAAGACTAATATATTCCACATGTTTTATTTTACTCAACAGTATCAGCAATAAAAAAATAATAAGAGATATGAATGACATGCTTCTGTTTTAAATAATATCTAATCCTATGTTCTATAAGAAGCAATATGCATAGTAATAATATACCACACAAGTCACCTATCATCAAATATATGCACAGTAGTAATATACCGCCCCGTCCCCACACAATGGTGGGGGGTTACTCTATATAAACCACAAATTGTCTCAGAGAGTGTTAGTATTCAACATGTCTTCAAAGTTTTGCTTTACCCAATATCAGCCTCAAGCTGATTTGCCAACTGATGTTAAAAGTGAAGAAGTAATTGTTAGTGCACGAAAGTATGAGCTAAATAAATCAAAGTGTAAGTTTGTTAGTGTAGGCCTGGCATTCCATTCTGGTTTGGAACCCTGTGTAAGGCTATCAGGAAATAAAAACGATGCAGTTATGTTCGATGAAGGCGAATGGAAGATCTTTTTAAACTATCAGGGAATAATAACAAATTATCTATATTCTTTTGAAAAAACCGATAATATTGATACCAGTCAATTTTCTATACACTTCGAGCAGTTTTCTCATACAAGAGTGGTGAAGATAATAAAAAATGTTTCTTATATTTATTTGGGATTTGAATCAGTATGCAAGCTCTGGGAGCTATTGCCTTTGATCAAGTTCAGACTAGATATATTAAAAAGCCAGCAATTTAAGAATTACTTCAAGATATTAAAAAAAGGGCTACAGCAAGGAGATGGTAATGTTTTTCTAAATGCCTTAAACATACTTCATCCAGAGGATAATCCACACTCTGAAAACGTCGGCACATGTTTGGAGCTTATTTATTTGTATCCAGAAGTATTTGAAAATCATTGTAACAACATACATGGAGACACAGAAGAAGAAAGTTGCATTCAACGAGAAGCAGAACCAAGTTCTTCATATAATAACTTGGAGTTTTACTTAGAACGCCGCTAGGAGGATATATTGGGAATTTGTTGCTCTCGACCGACACCGGCTCCATCAGAGGATTGAAAGGACTTCAAAACTTCTTAATCCTATATTAGAAAAAGAACATAGATGTGTAATATACAATATGAGGTTCATAGATAATTTACTGAAATAAAAATGCATAACAATAATAAAGTGTTTTATTTAAAAAACAAGTATCTGTATTATATTATTTTGACTAATCTATGATTTATGAGATTTATCGACACCGAGTCATTTAAAGTTGTAATATATACAGTGTTCCTAAACAGTAGGTACCTATATAGTTTTAATTCTCGTTATTCACAGAGGAGTGATATACTGGTGATATACGGTACTTAAAGGAATACGCGGTATACCATAAATAAATAGACAGACAGAGAGCTATATCTAGTAGGGGTTTATGGGAGGGTGTTCTACCAAGAAACAATAATATTTTAACCCAACAGAATTCAGCTGTAGAGGTGAGCTTAATGAGGTAATATCTAAATATAGCACCTGATTAATTGAATAGCTAATAATTTCCTCAATAAAAGTAAACTAGAAGGTACTTCAACTCTATCGGTGAGAGGTAAAGCCAAAAATTATCAGCGTCATCTATCGCTAATATTTTCGACAAGCCTTCAATAAATACTATCATAAAACAGCACCAACAGTGAAAGGTTAAGAAAATTATCATGTCTTCTCTTGTTAATATTAAACTATGGAGAATATGTTTAATATCTAACTAACACGCAGTATAATACAAATTAATATTACCGGAAACGTACTAAAAGGTCTTCAATAAATTCCCAAGCAAATGAAAACGCTACCAAAAAATTGTCACCAGAACAGCCACTTGTTACATGGTCTCCGAGCTCCGAGCATAGCTTTAATTATGCAGCAATCAAGACTAACGTATTTCCCTAAAACATTATTTACCCAAGTGGGGCTATTAAATCGATACACCGTTTACAGAAGCCATAGTGCAGATGCTGTAACTAGTACAATATTTTTATTATACAGGGATTCTACGCTGAATCTTCTCGTAAATAGCAATATATCGCCCCTTCGACCACATATACCTCCCACATCAGTAATCCAAGAAAAAAAAACATTTATTACATACTAAAGACAATACATATGTGTAAAATGATTGTTCTTTTACATAATTGCATAATAATAATATACAGCTCCTTCCTCCACATAGATCATCCGAGTCAGGAATGCAATAAAAACACTTATTACGTGCTAAAAGCGATAAATATACTTATATAAATGCTTCACTTTAAATAATGCCTAATCCTCTTATTCTTGCACCAATGGCTAGAAGTAATACTGCTGTAGTAATATACCGCCCTCATCCTCCACACAGACCTCCCACATCAGTAATGCAAGAAAAACACTTTAATCTTCTCATCAATAGTAATATACCATCCCATCCCCCACACAGACCTATCACATCAGTTATGCAAGAAAACACATTAATCTTGTCGTCAATAACAATATATCGACCCATTAATCCACATAGACCTCTTATATCAGTTATGCAAGAGATTCACTTTAATCTTCTCATCAATAGCAATATACCGTCCCTTCCTCCACACAGACCTATCACATCAGTTATGCAAGAAAAACACATTAATCTCCTCGTCAATAATAATATATCGCCCTTTCCTCCACACAAACCTCTTACATCAGTTATGCAAGAAAAAACATATTAATCTTCTCGTCAATAACAATATATCGCCCCTTCCTCCACATAGACGTCCCACATCAGTAATACAAGAAAAACACCTTAATTAATCTTCTCGTAAATAGCAATATACCGCCCCTTCGACCACATATACCTCCCACATCAGTAATCCAAGAAAAAAAGAACTTATTACATACTAAAGACAATACATACGTGTAAAATGATTGTTCTTTTACATAATCACATAATAATAATATACAGCTCCTTCCTCCACATAGACTATCCTAGTCAGCAATGCAATAAAATCTTCAATAAATTCCCAAGCAAATGAAAACGTTACCAAAATTGTCACCAGAACCGCCACGTTGTTACATGGTGTATATGCGAAAGGAGTTAATGGTCTACACATATTTGTGGAGGCGGGATACAGTATAAGGTGTAGAAAAAGATGTAAAACACTCAGTATATAAATGAATAGCTTATTGCAGAAAGGGTACATGTCACAAAATGGTAGTTTCGAGAAAATCAATAAAATGTGTTTGTTTTGAATTCCGTTGTCTAGATATTAAGAATAGGTATCATATCTTCAAAGGGATATTCTATCATACTGCTTGGTGTTATTTTTCGACTTATTAATGGATTGTGATGTGCAAAAAAATAACAATAAAATTTTAAATTTTACTCTTTTTGCAATCAACTTCCAGGGTTAAGAAAGAAAATATGTTTTTTTATTCAGAAATTTGTATTGATAGAACATTACAAAAATATTACTTTTAAATAAGTAAAAAAAAAACACTTCAAAAACCTTATTGTAGAGTAGGCCATTCAAATATATCTTGCCAAAATGTAGTAGTACTTTCGTCATCATCAACATACTTCGCCGATTTTTTTATGTGGTCCATTTTATCCGATTTAATAGGAACTTTACCAGATGGATTAGCTATTTCCTCAGGCCGCTTTAAATTAACGGCTAGTTTTAAACAGAACGTGTGGTTTACCATACCGTTAATAAACTCCTTTGTAACAACAGTACCTGCTTGACTTCCGTAAGAAAAATGATGGAACGTGCTTATGTTAAAATTGACCTTTTGATTTCTTGGTATGCCTCTCTGCGACGTTTCGGTTGATGTAGTTGTTTTTTTATATAGTCTTAACCACCAGTCTTTGAAATTTATAATATTTTTTCCATCTACAAGATGTACCTTTATGTTCTGTTTAGAGGAACACGAGGCTAAAATTTCGACATATTGATGAAGAGTATAAACTCTATCAACTTTCTTTAGTGCTCTTTTAACCAAGCCAAAATCCCTATCGCAGGGTAAAAAAGAATGGCCTCTAATAGGAAAGTACTGCTCAATTTTATCAAATCTGCCAGAATCTGTTAAGTAGAGACACATTCTTATCATAGTATGATTCTTGTTCTGGCCTGGACAGTTATCACTAAAAAGGTGTAGTTCTTTCACAGTTTCAGGTACGTACTGATCAATGTATTCTGCGAGAAATGAGCATACTTCATTGGGCCCCTTTTTAGCGATGCCTTCATGATGTATAAAGTATACAACTTCATTAGTTTTCATGTTATGAACACAAAATACAGTAACTGTCAATTGTCTTAAATAAAACAGGTCTTGAGCAGGAACTTTAGGTAGTTGCAAATTTTGCATATAGTCAAATGACAAAGCTAATACATTGTCATTGTTTGTCGATTTTTTTGTAGACTCTTGCAAAGTAGTGTAAAATTTTTTAGCCCGCCTCTTATGTACAAGCATTTCAGCGGTGGCAACTCGCTTCGCATTGTCATTTAGCTGTTTACTTTTAATTTTTAAAGACAAGCTCTCACATTCACAACATACATCAACTTGCTGTCGACCAAACTTTAAATCAAAGTTTTCCCTGAAGACCTTACTGTAATAGTCGTACTTAACTTTTGTTTCGGGATATTTTTGCAAAAACATCGAATACATCGTCTTAACCGTCAAATTAGAATCGAGATAATGATATTCCCTGGTTGAGTAATGAGATGACTTTACAGGATACGACGAAATATGTTCATTAATACGTATTTTTTCTTCGGCGGGTAAGACATTTCCACTAACTTGCTGCCCGCGTTTATCTTTAGGAGTTTTGCCAGATCTAAGCAACAGCTGTAGACGTTGCAATCTTTTATTACTGATGTCGTGAAGACTTAAGAAGGCTTTTTTACATATTTTTTTTCTTACTCCGTCCACAACTACGTTATAAGTAAATGAGGAATTACGTACATTACTATCGGCAACAGGGGTTTGTCGAGGGCGACGATGTTTAATTGGTTCTAGAGTCATCAGTCCTTGCAAGTAGATGTCCTGTTCATCCTTAGTCTCCAAACCGTAAAATTTTGTGAACGATGATGTCTTTTCTTCGTCTGTTAGTTTTGTGAAACATTTTAGTCTGCAGGTACATGGAGTTCCAATCGTTTTGCCTTGAATCACATTACCTTTGTAGTTCGTATAACATGTTCCTTTAATGCTAAAAAATATGGTAGTTAGCACAAAAAATAATGAAACCAGTATTTTTAAGTAAGGGCAACTTACCGACTTCTTTTTATACGATTTCGTTTGTATTTATCTACGTTAACTACGCCTCGTTTTCTTTTATTATTTTCAACACGCTCGACTGTATCCATTGTTTTAAGTCAACTAATCTACTAAACGCAATAATAACAGCAATCAGGTGATATTTTTAAAAATTGCAGTCTGCGCAACGCTTTACTCATATATTGCAGAAACGATACAAGTGACCGACTTGTATCGTTTCTGCAGTAAAGGGAACCTTCACGTCTAAATTTGTACGGTGATAACTATTCTAATATGTACCCTTTCTGTACTAAACGATAGAGATACATTTAACAAACACATTTTTAAGGAAAACTCAATATGGCCGAAAATGTGACTTGTATCCTTTCTGCAATAGGCGATTCAAATATATTACATAATTTCATCCTCTCTTTAAAAAACAGAGGAGCAAACCAAAATTCAAACAAAACAGACAGAATAAACTATATATTGGTTGACGGAGGCCATAAAGCAACACATGCTGAAATCAATTTCAATTCAACTAACGTATTTCCCTAAAACATTATTTACCTAAGTCGGGCTATTAAACCAATACGCTCGTTGCAAAAGCCCTAGTGTAGATCCTACCAACTTTTTAACTATGAATTTATTTTTTTCCACCTTGATAATGGATTCTACGCTGAATCTTCTCGTAAATAGCAATATAACACCCTTCGTCCACATATACCTCCCACATCAGTAATGCAAGAAAGACACATTAATCTTCTCGTCAATAACAATATACAGCTCCTTCTTCCACATAGACCACCCGAGTCAGCAATGCAATAAAAAAACACTTATTACGTTCTGAAGGCGATAAATATACTTATATAAATGCTTCTCTTTAAATAATACCTAACCCCCTTACTCTCACACCAAAGCGATAGGCTAGAAGTAATACTGCTGGTAGTAATATACCGCTCTCTTCCTCCACATAGGTCTCGCGAGTTAGTAATATAACAAAACAATACGTATTAAGGCGCTATAAATACACGTAAATGATAATAATGTCACCCTAAATCCCTTATTCTTACACCAAAGCGATAGGGTAGAAGGAATATTGCTGTAACAATATAATAATACATAACCCACATAACATTCGCACATCCATAGTAGTCAAGGAGTAATATGTATAGTAATAAGATACCGCCCCATCCTACATATAAGGCGCAAACATCTAAGAAGTTATAAATGTTATTTTTAGCCACATGAGAAAATCGTTGCATCGAAAAGCCCCGGGGAATATAAAAAAATCATAGGTCTAGATGTGGTCAGATTTCACACTATCTATTGACTTAAAATACCTACACGTGTATTTAGGAGATAACGCTCGGTATATAGGTACATAGTAGGTACAACTACAGCAGTCTCGGAGAAATATAATAATACTCGTTCTCAAGGCTTCGTGAAAAAGGTGCTATTTAAGCGAAAACTACGAGTTAAAACAAATTTTAAGGGAATGTTTAGGTATAAGAGTAATCGTTTCAGAATTTCTAAAACATCAGTGCACTTGTTTATATGTGTATCTAAACTAGTAATTTAAACTATAAATCACAAAAATGACTACAGAACCACAAGTCGCGAGATTCGATCACCCCGGGACAGCTATACGGCCTCGACAAGCTGTAAATGTTATGATTATCAGAAAAATCAAATCCCATTCAAGAACTATATGAATAAAGTATGGTTTTATATCGCCCAGTATATACAAAATATAAAACGCAAGTAACATTAAGAAAAAATGAGAGCATACCCCACATATCGCAAAATAAAACATACCTAGTGTTATTAAAATCTGGCGTAACTAAATATTAATTCCGCAGATCCCCGACATGTAAAATTTCGTGTCTTATCTGTTTATAAGAAGCCCCCCACTATATTTCTATCGAGTAAGGGATATTTGATTAGGTTATCAGTGCATCTATCATTTAATCAGATCTGTACAAATTATTGACATTGCATGAATTAGATATTTCACGTATTTATCATTAAGAACATGCTAATGAATTTACAGGACTTTATCAAAATAAAAAGATAGCTGTCAGCAAATATTATAAAAAAATTGTCGTCAAGATTAACCAGACAGTAAACCGATCTGAATCGTGTGTACATCCGGTTGCGCAGTGTCACAAGGGTATATATTACTGCAGGTCAACACCCTGTATAGCGATTGTCTATAGAAAACAGATAGGTATTATAATAGAAAGCAGATATTATAACGCAAATAGCTGCCAATGCAGATTCTGGTCAACACCCAGTACAGCACATTTAAGACTAAATAAACAAGTGAGCATAATATCATAATGTATCCGTATAAGGAAGTATTAATTAACTGACTCTGTAAATATGTTATTCTAATACGAAAAACCTGGTAGGTCCCAAGTACATTTGCAAATTCAGATTATGTAGAAACATGTGATATGCTTTCGCAATGTCACAAGGGTATATATATTACTGCAGGTCAACACCCTGTATCGCGATTGTCTATAGAAAACAGATAGGTATTATAATAGAAAGCAGATATTATAACGCAAACAGCTGCCAGTGCAGATTCTGGTCAACACCCAGTACAACATATTTAAGATTAAATAAACAAGTGAGAATATTATCATAATGTACCCGTATAAGGAAGTATTAATTAACTGACTCGGTAAATATGTTATTCTAATACGAAAAAACCTGGTAGGTCCCAAGTACATTTGCAAATTCAGATTATGTAGAAACATGTTATACACAGGGGTTTTTATAAATACAGCTATATAGAAATTATACCAACCGAATTTAACAATTTACCGAGTTTATCTACATTAATCTAAAATATAAAAGTGCAGTATAAAGTTATTGAAAGTGTTTGATCTTCATGAGATTTCATAGTATAAAAATATATGTATAATGTCTAACCTACAAAATAGAGATAACTAACCAACAAATCTAAAAGGTATACCTTCTAACGAAATTGGGGTAGATATTAGATAACAGGTGAAATAAATTGGGATAAATAAAAGAGTATAAGCATACTACGAATTTACCATTTGCTGTAACTTATCTAAAGGGCAAGCATAACACATACCTGCAAATTTTGTAACAAAACATTTTCTTAGATTAACAGTCTAAGTCGTCATAATAATATACATAGACAAATCTTTGAAATGAAATTTATGCCATAGCAAGATGGATACTCATTGATTTGCAATCATTATACATGGGATTCTAGGGTATTCTTTAAATAATCCTTACCACTTAGATGAACCGGCTACCAGTAGATGTGTCTCCATCTTGCTGTAATTGGCTGCATTTAATTGCATTCACGAGTCACCAAATCCATAACCACTCGGATTTTTATCATGAATTCTTATCCCCACCCTAGAGAAATGGATAATTTTCTTCATCAGCTTCATCGCACTCACAATCTCGTGACATGTAGAAACTAAAATTCGTTTACATTTTCTTTCTCCTCAATTTTGGTAAATCGATTATGTCTCTGGTACCGGTACCGGTATACCGGTCATACCGTACTTATAACTTTCTATGTCCCTTCTCCCAATAACCCCATTGTTTTGACAAAAACTTTAACATTATGTAACAAGAATAACCCATTACTGTTTGCTTTTAGTAGTAGTTCGAGCTATAATTTCAATATGTCGACGTCATTATATGTATATGTATATGTATATGTATATGTATATGTATATGTATATGTATATGTAAAGTATTCAATAGTCATTGGAGTTCGTTCAAGAGTTTATCTTTAATAATTTTACCATCTTTATCAGGCAGTCTAACACGTACTTCCATAGTTAATATACTCAATTAAATGAGGAACTATTAACTATAACAATATCTCTGCTTTGTAGGCACTATCCTCATCACTTAGATACCCGGCTACCAGTAGATGTGTCTCCATCTGGCTGTAATTGGTCGCATTTAATTGTATTCACGTGCCACCAAATCCATTACCACTCGGATTTTTCTAATGAATTCTTATCCCCCACCCTAGAGATGATTTGATTTTAATAAATAAAACAGAATATATTTAATTTGGTTTTTATTTCATCATAAAGCTAGGACATTATAAAATGTCCATACAGATAATACACATTAGATAAAGCACACATACATATATTCTTTGAATGATATAAACATTTAGGTGGAGAATGCTTCAAGCGGGGTTCTTCTTCAAATTCTATAATAATTGGTTTTGACGAAAAACGCCGAAGATATTCAGCCTTCTCTCTTCCTTTAACATAAATCTGTTCTGCTTTTGAAGTCAAATACTCAATAATGTTGTTAAATTTGTGTAGTTGTGTAAAACCCTCTTCCCACTGAATGCAGTGATGATGTTTAGTTACCCAATTAGCTTCTTCTTGAAATTCTGATGGAAGTACATCAAATGAAAAAGGTGGTTTAAAAATATAATGACATATACGTTCACCATCAAATGACTTGAAACAAAAAAACCTTGAAGCCTTGTACATCTAAGATTATTGGCATATTTTCAAATTTGTTAGCTTCTTCAGTACAACACTTTTCAAACTATACAATTCTATTGCTTTTCTTAATTGTTTCAATTTTTTCCTGTGTTCTTGCAGGGTCTTTCTATATTCAGATATCATTATCAACCGAATTTATTATTTATGTTACTGAGTTTATGTATACTAGACCTGTCTAACAATTTTTACCGTTGGATTATATCGAAACGGTACTTATAAGTATCGGTACCTATATAGTACCGGTATACCGGTCTACCGGTTACACTGGCACCGGTATACCGGTTACACTGGTACCGGTATACCGGTCTACCGGTTAGACTGGTACCGGTATACCGGTAACACGGTACCGCTATACCGGTCATACCGGTATTAGTATCGGTACCTACACTAGTAACAGCAGGATAGGCCATACAGGTTCAACTATCATATGATGTCATAAAATAAATAAGGCCCCAGTTAGGTCAGGTTAGGTGTTTCGGTTCCTATTGAAGACAGAGCTTGCTTTGCCATTGTAATCAAGCTATTGGATGGTGTGCTTCGTATACCACGTCGGGCCCTCTGAACAGCTTCATTAAAAGTTATAGTGCTCTTGCGCAGAGTACCTCCACTTTTACGTTTCGACACTTTTTTTTTTTGTGTATTCCCATTCCTAGTTTGGTTTTGGCTTTCATTATACCGGCTACACCTAGAACAGCGATTTTTTCTCCTACAGAAGAGTCAGACGCTTTAAAACGTTGATAAGCCTTTTCAGCTAGTTCCTTATCTGCTTCATCCCTATGTTCTCTATCATTATATTGACTATACTTAAGATCGTGATTTAAACATAAGGTATCTAATGGATTAATACCACGATCACCTCTAGCAAGCCTCTTAGTAAGTTTGGTACCTGGACCACAGTAGTTGTACCCAGGAATATGTAGTTCAAAAGGTAGTTTGTTTATAAGCGTATTAACAAACCCAGAACCTCTCTTTGCTCGTTTTCGACGCTGATTAATCAAAGTTGGCCTGTGTACCAGCATTATATATACTATTGAACTGAAGTAATTTCCGGTGTACACACTTATATATAGATTAAAGACTGTGTCTTGTATCCAGTACTTCAGACTTACTTTAACAATGAAGATCGAGCAACAGAAAATTTTACTGCCAGTAGTAAATCATGATGAAATTTCCCCTGATATTACTTATAAAAAACATGGACCTCTCTTTGGAGGTTCTTCCAAGCGAGGATTACTGGTTGGTCCTTCGGGGTGTGGTAAAACTAATGTCATGATGAGTTTAATAGAACATAGAAACGGACTGAGATTTGAGAATATTTATCTGTACTCGAAAACATTGAATCAGCCTAAATATGAGCATTTGAGATTGTTACTAGGATCAATAAAAGAGATCGGTTACCACGAATATGAGGATAGTTCCGAAATAGTTCCTCCTAATAATATAAAACCAAACTCTGTTATAATTTTTGACGATGTTGTATGCTGTAATCAGAGTGTAATGAGAGACTATTTTTGCTTTGGTCGTCACGGTGATACGGATTGTTTTTATTTAACACAAACCTATTCTAAAGTACCCAAGCAGCTCCTGCGAGACAACGTTAATTTGCTAGTTCTTTTTAAACAAGATGCTAGAAATTTAAAGCATATCTATGATGAACATGTTAATGTTGATATGCCACTTCAACAGTTCAAAGATATCTGTGGCGAATGTTGGAAAGATAAATATGGCTTCCTTGTTATTGATAAGGACTGTCCACTGAAATCTGGACGGTATAGAAAAGGGTTTGATACATATATTTTACCATAAAACATGAAAAATGCTGACCGTTAGACTACTCGGTCGACCTGGCATATAAATAAATATACACTCATCAATATTCATCATTACCTAACATAACAGCGATGGATAAGGAGCTGGCTAAACAGTTGGTTAAAACTCGAAAATCTGTTAGAGAAAAATATAGGAGTTTGAAGTCGGATATAGCTCAATCACAGTCACAATTAGAAAAAGACTATAAACCTATTACAGGACCGCTAAAAAAACTGCTTTCCTCGATAAAACCAGATGTTTCCATTAAGCAAGAGCCGATGCAAGTTAAATTTGAAACTCCAACATGGACACCAAATAGATCAAAAGTCGATGTATATAATAAATATCTTCCTTCATTACCCATGACCATGCCGAGTTTTCTTGAAGATACCTATCAGAATACGCCCACAGTGGATGATTCAGACGACCAAAATAGTAGCGACTTAATTGATCAACAAGTTGAGAAAAGCCGTCAATATCTCCAAGACCTCTCTGATACACCGGCTTATCAGGAATATTTAGATGGTTATGATTCTCTGCCACGACAATATATAGATATATCGGTACGAGGTGATGAGAAAGATAACGATCGTCAATATGGTCTTCAACATGATACCACAACCGAAAAATTTTTAATTGGAAATTCCAACGTAGAAATTGTTGGAAAGGATATACAAATGAATGGTGTAAAGTATTCTGGAACACCGGGTCTATACGAATTGTTGTTTAAAAAGCAGCCAATAGGGTACAAGGAAACCGATCTAGAAAATTATATGGATATTTTGAAGAGATCTAATGCCTACCGTAGAAACTTTAATTCTAATGAGCAAATTCAAGGTTCATCGAGTGACAAATATAAATTAATTATTAGACCATACCTGATTGAAAAGAAAATATTGAAGAAATCTACTATCAGCTCACTTCCACAATCATTCTCCAAACCTCCACCACCAAATAGACCGTTGCGTAGAACACAATCTTTAAAACATTCTAAGATGGGTGGCTTACTAAATTTAACCAATAAAAAGATTGATTATGTTTATTATAACGACCCTAATGAATTAATAGATAGATTGCGACTATTAATGGCATCACAGTCTGCCGGAAACAATGGTCACCAGAATGAAATTGTTTCTATTATCGAAGAACTAAGAGAGGCGAAAATTATTAAATAAACAGTAATATACATCTAATACACAGTTTGTTTCTATACTTTGTACAATAACCATGCCTATAGACAAGTTTGGTAGGCACATGTCTCGAACAAGACATATTTCATCTTTAAGTATTTCACATGCTCCAACGTTAGCAAGTTCTTCAGCATCGGCACCTTTTTACATTTGTGAACCATCCTCTCATCACTCTAAATGTATAATAACTATACGCGGGATTGTAGATACGACTGTAAGTTCTCTACGTTATTTATTGGAAGATTCGACCACCCAATATACTTTTCCAGTAAGTGGAAAAATAGAAAGTATAAATATCATACCAAAAGATGTGCCTATATCTGTGAATTCAGCTCCCATCTTAATTGATGCATATGAGTTAATTGGGCTATATGTAAATAGTGGAGATACCTTTACTTTCATTGTAAGCACTACATCCGCCAGTCGTCCATTATATGTACAATTCGTTCTACAGTGTCCTATAGCTAAAAATTAGAACACCCATTCAATAGATTATAAATGTTTGTAGTTATAAGTAGTATATCAATGTTCATATATTAGTAGTGTTAGAGATGAGTAAAGTTAAAGAAGAAATAGTTAATGAGCTACATAAACCGGCTAGGAAAAAATTTAGAAGACGGCATGTAATCATTAAAGGTCTAAATGACACAATTCAGGCTGATTTGGTCGAAATGATTCCTTATGCCAAGCTTAACAGGGGGTATCGATATATTCTGATTGTAATAAATGTATTTAGTAAATACGTATGGGCTGAACCTGTTAAAAGAAAGACCGCTAAAGATGTGGCCACTAATATGACTAAAATTTTGTCACAGATGAAAATTAAACCTCGTAACTGCCACACTGATTTTGGTAAAGAATTTTACAATAACGAGTTTAAACAGTTGATGACCGAGTTCAACATTAATCATTATAGTACTTATTCCAATTTAAAAGCTAGTATTGTAGAAAGATCAAACCGTACACTGAAAAATATGATGTGGAAGCACTTTAGTCTTCAAGGAACTTACAAATGGATAAATATATTGCAAGATATTGTGAATCGATATAACAATACTAAGCACAGAACTATTGGATTGAAGCCTAACCAAGTAAATAGCAAAAATGCTCGAAAATTATTGCAGACAGCTTATAGTCATATAAAAACTGTTGATCCAAAACGCTCAAAGTTTAAAGTCGGTGATTATATAAGGATTAGTAAATACAGGGAAGCATTCAAGAAGGGCTATACTCCAAATTGGTCGAATGAGGTATTTAGAATAAAAAAAGTTAAAATGACTAATCCGACGACTTACCTGTTAAAAGATCAAAATAATGATGAAATTAAAGGAGCATTTTATACCGAAGAACTGCAGAAAGCTAAGTACAAAGATATATATTTGGTGGAAAAGGTATTGAGAAGGAAAGGGGATAAGGTTCAAGTTAAATGGCTCGGTCTCGATAAATCTCATAATTCATGGATTAGTAAAAATAATATAATGTAACGTAATAATGTAATGTACATGTTTTTTTTTCCAATAAAACACTTAATTATTATTATGCATTTTTATTTCAGTAAATTATATATGACCCTCATATGGTATATTACACATCTATGTTCTTTTTCTAATATTAATAATAATAATAATAATAAATAAATAAAACTAGAGTGGAAATTTAATATTGTATTTATTAATGAGCTTCTATAAGATTGAATTTATTGATATATTCTACAGGCAGAAACATTTGAATAGTTTTATTTGAAATCATTTCTTTTTAAAATAAGAGCTTGGGATATGCTTAGATTTATCCATCTCTACAAAAAATTCTTCACTTTCACATGGAATACATTTGGTGTTGGGGAGTTCGGTTTCTCCACCGCATTTGATGCATTTATATTTCACTGGAACAGGCATATTCTGCAGAATCTTTAGTGCTGCAAAACCTTGACTGCAATAGTTGATCTTTGACCTTCTACAGTTCAGTAACCTTTGTTCGAATCGCAACCAAGCTTTAAACTCAACAAGAAATATTTCTGTACTAAAACTAAAAGAAAAAATTGTAAAACTAAATTGAAAATAAAGGCAAATTGAAGAACATACTTTAATTCTGTGATAGCATAAATCTCAGAAATTATGATGAAATAAAAACTATACGTTAGGCATACCTACGTGCTGGTGAAGTTGGAAGTACTAAACTAATTCTTCAATACACTTGATGTTGCATCATACTCTGAAACCGGATACTGTCTAGACACCAGGTGTTCAATGAGTCATACCAACTTGTCTCGACAAGTCAGCTATTTTAGATATTGCATCATATTCTGAAACCGGATACTGTCTAGACACCAGGTGTTCAATGAGTCACACCAACTTGTTTCGACAAGTTATTGAAACCAGACATTAATATTTTATATTTAGATATTACGTCATACCCAAGAGTTGTGTAAGGAAGGGCTGCATATTAGTACTGTTCATATATGTTTGATTATAGATGACTTGTGTGGAGAATGGTATATTATTACTATGTATATTACTTCTCATTGGATTAAATATTGAAAACAGAAGCATATCATTCATATCTCTTAATAATAAATGTTGCTGACGCGGTTGAGTAAAATAAAATATGTGATATATATTAGTCTTGAGTTCAATATGTGTTGTATGTTTTACATGCTCTGTACCTTATATTGTATCCATTAATAATCAATAATCAATAAAAATCAATAACTAATAATCGATAATCAATAATCAATAAAATCAATAATCATATAAATCTATAATATACCAAGCATTCAAGATCATTCAAACAATGTCCTGTCTGCAGTGTTCGTTAACCTCTTGTGTTTCAACTCCTGGGAACTACTTCTAACGGCTATTCCCACATTTTTTTATCTCCGTCAACTTTTTTAAAATACCATCGTCAGATATTTTTTAAATATTGCATCATACTCTAAAAACCGGACGCTGTCTAGACGCCAGGTGTTTTATTTGCAGATTGTTAGAACTACATGTAACGGCTATTCCCACAATTTTTATCGCCGTCAGCTTTTTCAAAATACCGTGGTCAGATATTTTTAAATATTGCATAATACTCTCAAACCGGACGCTGTCTATACGCCAGGTGTTTTATTTGCAGATTGTGAGAACTGCATGTAACGGCTATTCCCACAATTTTTATCCCCGTCAGCTTTTTCAAAATACCATCGTCAGATATTTTTAAATATTGCATCATACTCTGAAACCGGATGCTGTCTAGACGCCAGGTGTTTGATGAGTCATACTTTACTATACATGGTATAGCATAGCATAGCATATTCCTCATTCCTCATTCTACTCCGCTCCATTTGCTAGCTCATTTACACACTACTGTTGTTTAATGGTTTGGGAGAGTTCTTGGGAGTAAACACATTAGCGGGTTTACCAAATACTTGGGAGTTTGTAAAATATTTTTGTGGAGCTGGCCGTGGGTCGATTTTAATAGGTTGACTTGGAAATGTCGATCTGTTAGTGTTATTGTTAAATTGATTTGGAATGTTTTGGAACTTGAAAGAAGTATTTGTAGGTCTTATGTTATAATTATTTAACGGTCTGTTATTACTGTTTTGATTAAAGTGACTATGTATAGGTTTAATTTTTGATGATTGTTGTCTTAAATTAATTTGTTGTTCGATTAAGGAGTGATTTATCACCAGTGAGGTCGCTTCTTCGATGTCTTTTGGATTTTTAAGCATCAATAAGGTACGGAGTTCTGCACTCGAGTTTGAAATTAATACAGTGACTGCTGTGATTTCGTTTTGATCGATAAGGGTTAGTTTTGTTGCGGCGTCAATATTAGAGTCAGAATTGATTTTTAAGTTCAAACGCATTTTTATTAATTTGAGCCTTTCGAGAAATTCGATGATACTTTCGTTTCTATTTCTAGTTAAAAATATAAATTGTTGTTGTAGCATGTGTCGGTCAACTTTGTCACCGAATTTTTCTCGTAATGCCTTTTTTACCTCAGGCCAAGTGTCAAGGTCTGGTCTGCATAGTAAAAAATCGCCTGCCTCGTCAACAATTTTCGAACAGATTGCTGCAAATACGAATTCGCTTAAACTATTATCCGTTGTTTTGCCGTACCTATCGAAAAATTTGTCAACAGAATTTATAAATGATTCTAAATGTTCACTACGTCCTGAAAAATGTCTAAGTGTGTGAGCAATTTCTTTTGCTGCTTGAATGGTTGCCATTTTTGGGCTTAAAGTTAAATTTCCTAAGGATTCTGATAAGCTGTCTATATTAATAATTGACATAAGATTTTACGCGAGAGAAAGTTCACCTTTTTCTTGATATGTGAAAAGGAATCTTTCTGGTGTAAGGATTAAAAATATTTTTGTTTAAAATTCACTTAACCTATGGATAGGAATAGGAATATAAAAGGAACTCAACACTTACTCTTTTTAGAAGTCTTCAGAGTCCACTCTTTTCCCTGGGTTCTTTTCTTCTAGATTAATGGTTGAAACCAACGGTGAATTTCAGCGATTTTCTTGCACTTTTCTTTTCACCTTCTAGATCCTACCGACTGCGCCAATTTTGGTTTTTATTTGCAAAAACTTCTTTTTAAAAAGTTATTTTATTTATAAACTACAGGAACTTAGTTTCACAATGACTTGTTAACAATACAAAATCTTACGTGACACTGAACACTATGGAAAAGGGTACATTGGTTTTTATACTCTTATTTTGTAAATACACATTAAGATATCATTAGAAAGTAAACGGAAACATACGTAAGTATTATGATAAGGAAAACTACTGGCTACATAACTCATGTTTCATAACGTACAAGTGCAAAAGTCGTACCGAGTATCTTCGAATAACGTGGGACGTTATACTGCATGTTATAACTCTTTCATAACAGATACAAAGTCGTGTATGTTCGTGTAAAGTGAAATAGCTTAATATGTCTTCTTGTGCAAGACAAGGATAATCCGCCGAGATGTTACAGAACCATAACAAACTAGGGTTTAGAGTTAGAGTGACATATTTGACGTTTAATCAGATTAAGGCCTAATTTGTGTATTTGTGTGAATAGTCGAAATTATGGAAGGAAAAAGGCAAAAGAAAACAACAACGGCCCAATATGAACAACTAGGTACTACAATTTATTCAAGAAAATAAGTTATTGATCACCGGTAAAACAAACCCGTCTGAGAGAAGGACTATAAAAGTTCTGTGGAAGAAATTCTTTAGACAATCGAAATAACTTTAATTACCTTAATAAAAAATACGTCTCTGTAATTTTTTATTGTACCTTAATTAAACATAACTTCCATTAAAAAATACGAAAGGTGCTGTATATTGCAATACATTTGTTGCTACTCATGCATTTCTTGCATTAAAACTAAATTTAATATCCCATCAAAAGCCATTTGATTACGGTAACGTAAGTGATACGCGGTTGGGCGGAATATCTCGTTTCGAGAAAAGGATGCGCAAACTACGAACAGTAATTTATTTGTAGAATTCTTTATGAGTTCCTGTGGGATTAAATATATAAGAAGGAGGAATGCATACTATAATATTACTTGGAATCCAATATGAAATCTCCTAACAAATTTAATAAATATGCAACAAGCGTGAAAGACGATATTGTCAATGAACTACACGAGCCTGCCAGAATCAATTTCAAAAAACATAGAACCATAGTATTTATCAAATGGTTAGGTTATGATGATAAACATAATTCTTGGATTAATAAGGACAATGTATTAACGTATGTAATGTAACATGTTTTATTGTATATGAATTGGAATAAACAAAATAAATGATTTTATATATTGCAGTATTTTATTTAGATCATTAACCCAAGATAAATTCAAAGTTATAGTAATAAATAAGTACAGCTCATCAACATCCACCGAACAGTCTCCAGACGCGATGTGAAGCGTGGCACCTGCCAGCCTACTTGGACTGTAACGTAGTCGGTGAAAAGCTATGCCGATCCTGCTCCAGCCGCCATCTTGAATTTTGGAGCAGGATCGGCATAGCTATTCTACTTACGTGTGTGAATTTGGCCACGAAATTCCAGCCACGAATTCCGACGTAGAGATGTTTTCATTCGAAATGGATTTAGGCCGCTGGTGCTGGTTGGTCCACTTACCATGTTGCCACACCTATCGCTACAGGTGAGCTTCTACCAATATTAGCGTTAATGATTGGTTTAGCCTATGAAACTCTTTAAATAAAAATAATTTGTCATTGTGATGTCAAACAACTGTGAATATAAGAATTCGGTAAGACAAAATTTGCATAGTGCATTAAATGAAATACTTTACACATAGCTAATTGGATTTTTAGTCATTGGCTTGAAAATTTATATGTATGTACAGGGTGACCCATTCATCTAGGATTCCTTTATTTCTCCACTATTACCAACTTTAGAAAAAATATCTAATACAAAAGTTTTCCGAAATAATAAGGTCTACAAGATAAAATTAGTTACAGATATACAGGGTGTATCCCTATAACTGTTTCAACAGGGCCAATATCTCGTTTATTTTAAATGAAACACCCTATTTTTAATGGATCCGATACAAAATTGAAAACTCTATTGATCCATATTAGTATGTTATATACCCAAAGGTAATAGTTATAATAAATTAGAAAAATTGCTCCCCGTGTAATTCAGTATACGTGAATAATTGGTTTAAAACTGTCAAAGATATAAATAAAAAATGAAATTTTTTTTTCAACTTCAACACCCTGTACCTCCAAAACGAAGCTGTTCCAGAACATTGTTTATAAGGCAATCACCTACTATTTTAAAGAGATCTATCTATCTGCCCTCGAAGTTTCCTGCATAAAAATCGGACCACACCGAGGTATAATTTTATTTTAAAGTATTATTTTTTAGGAAAGGATATAACATGGTTACATAAAATATCGATTTACTACGTAACGGTGCGTTTTACGAAAAAAATTTTCAACTTCAACACCCTGTATCTCCAAAACGAAGCCGTTCCAGACCTATGTTTATATGGCAAACACATATTATTTTAAAGAGATCTATCCGTCCTCGAATTTTCCTGCATAAAATTTGAACCACCCTGTATGAACCACCCCGTATTGTGATCACGGCTTGAAAATTTATGGAGAAGTGTACAATGGTAGTACATATACAGCCATGGGTACAGAATTTTTCGGTCTGCCGGAGGAGCACAGTTATAATTTTTTTAATTTACAGCAAGTGTTTTACAAAATTATAAATGACTCGCTTTGACTTTGCGATCACGGCTTGAAAATTTATGGAGAAGTGTACAATAGTAGTACATATACAGCCGTGGGTACAGAATTTCTTGGTCTGCCAGAGGAGCACAGTTATAATTATTTTAATTTACGGCAAGTGTTTTGCAAATTTATATATAACCTAATTTCAATGACCTGCTATGACCTAAGGTGAATGACCTTAAATGACCTAAGATGAATGACCTTAAATGACCTAAGGTGAATGACCTACCATGACCTAACATGACCTACCATGACCTAACATGACCTAAGGTGAATGACCTTAAATGACCTAATGTGAATGATCGGTCATGACCTAAAGTGAATGACCTGTCCTACAATGACCTACCATGACCTAATTTCAATGACCTACCATGACCTAACGTGAATGATCTAAGAGGGAATTATTTTAATATAAAGGTGGGGGAACTAAGTATAAATCAGATAATTTCTCAAATGTTTTCAGTACACTTGCTGCTGCGAAATGAATTCAAATAATAATTTTTTTTCATTACCTTGCTATAATCTTATGTCAGAATCTAGTCCAAGTAATTATGAAGATAAATATTCAGCTAGTAAAGCAGTTGTGATTGGTGAAAGAAGTTATCCTCTAAATAAATCTAAGTGTAAGTTTGTATCTGTGGGATTAGCTTATGAATATAATTATCAACCATTTATTAAGCTGAGTGGTTTGAAGAGTGATGCAGTTATTTTTAATGAAAACGAATGGAATCAATTTTTAACTTATCAAGGAATTATAACAAATTATGTATACTCTGTCGATAAAACTGAAACTGTTAACGCTGGAAAGTTTTCCATATTTTTTTGAACAATTCTCCAATGTAAGAGTAATAAAAATTGTAAAAGAAAATGCATGCATCTATTTGGGTTATGAGACTGTTTCCAAGCTGTGGGAAGTTTTAAATCTCATCAAATATCGAATTGATATACTCAAAAAACAACAATTTCCCTCATATTTCACAGTGCTTCAGAGAGGATTGCAGAATCAATCTGGAAATGTCTTTGTCAACGCTTTAAATATTCTTCGCCCTCAGGAATAACCCTAATAGTGAAAATGTTAGTTTGATTATGGAACTTCTTTATTTCCATCCAGAACTATTTGAAGAACAATGCAGTGCCACAGTATAAAGAAGCATGTTCGGTTTCGAGAAGAAAATAATAAAGTATATTCTTTGATAGTATGGAAATTTGCATATAATTCATGTAGGAAAAAATATTGGGAATTTTTAGCTCTTAACCGATACCGTTTTCACCAACGAATTGAATCAACATCTAATATTCTTGCACCTATTTTAGAAAATAAACATTAGATCTAAAATTTATAATTCAAGATTTTTGTAATTATTAAGTTATTAGAAATAAAAAAATCTTTTTTTTTAAACTAAAGAATGTTTTATTTATTATCAAATAATAACAAATAATTAATAAATACACTAAGTAGTAAAATATAAATGATGGAAAGGATATATTTATTTTTTTCTATTAAATTCATAAGAGAATTTTGCTTCATATTTCTTAAGATAATTTCAACTCCATTGTCGGTAAGAATCTTTATGATTTTGCAGCATTGACATTTTATTTCTAAATTTGTACAGAAAAAGTTGCATTCACAGAACTGCTGCTCACAATATTTTGATTGTATAAATTTCGTAGTCGAATTACTTGTAAACTTATTCAAAATTCTTTTAACAATTAATATTGGAAATATAATAATTGCAGTAAACCATATCAATACTTGGTAAGGTTTGTAACGTTCCATTTGACAGTCACATTGTTTTAATAAAATCTTTAAAAATTCTTTCTTCGTTATAGACATGTTCTAATATTTAGAATAGTTTTTTTCAAGAAAGGAAGTTCAGTTTATACATGTACTATCCTCAATTTCTTCAAACAAACAACATTCAAATCTTAATGTAGAGAGCTTAAATATATCAAATAATTTTATTTTAAAATAGTAGTGTAAATAAAATTCATTTTTGGAATATATTATTTTATTTTAAAAATCATTATAAATTATTATAATAGCTTAGTACAAAATAAATATGTTACAAATAAAACAATCATTATTAGCAAGAGAATACATAATATTACAATAGATACACTGTACACAAATTCATTATATTCACAATATTTTTCACAATTACTTAAGCTGTTGACGATCCAAGATGTATCGAAGTATGTTGAATTCGGGTAATAATATCTTATTTTGAAATTTGTAAAATTAATGTTTGATAGAGAGATTTTGAAAACAGTATAATCTCCATTGATTCTACTAATCTCTAATTGTTTGTAGTTGCTTGGCCAAGAATCGTTTCTTATATTATTTGTATCAAAACATATAAAAGCTTGGTGTACGTGTGGTGGATACTGAATATATAAATTATTTCCAACAAATGAAAAAAGTAATATGAAACTGCTCAGTGTGACAAACATTTTGCAAATGTTTGTTTATATTACAATACATTACTTTTATGAATCCAAGAATTATGCGATTTCTGAAGGCCAAGCCATTTAACAAAAACTAAATTTCCCTTTCTTTTCAACACTTTTTCAACCAAATATACATCTTTATCCTTAACTTTTTGTAATTCTTCTGTATAAAACGCTCCTTGAATATCTTCTTTATTTTCATCTTCTAGTAAATAAGTGGTCGGATTCGTTCTATTAACTTTTTTTATTTTAAAAATTTCTGTAGACCAGTTTGGGGTGTACCCCTTGCTGAATGCTTCTCTATATTTACTGATTCGAACAAAGTCTCCAACTTTAAATTTAGCACGTTTTAAATCAATGGTTTTTATGTGGTTATAAGATACCTGCATAATTTTGTTTTCATTTTTCTTATTTACCTGATTAGGCTTTAAGTTAATTGTAGTATGTTTAGTATTATTATATTTGGTTACAAGATCCTTTAATATATTTAACCATTTATAACTTCCTTGCAAACTAAACTGTTTCCACATTAAATTTTTTAATGTCCGATTTACTCTTTCTACTACGCTAGCTTTTAAACTAGAATAAGTACTGTAATGATTAATTTTGAAATTATTCATCAATTCTTGGAATTCTTTATTATAAAATTCTTTACCCAAATCGGTTTGACAATTTTTAGGTGTAGGTTTCATTTTTATGAGAATTTTACGCATTGCATTAGTTACATCTTTTGCAGTTTTTCGTTTGATTGGTTCAACCCATAAAAATTTGCTAAATACATTAATAACAACTAAAATATATCTGTGACCTCCATTTAATTTTGCATACGGAATCATTTCTACTAAATCAGCCTGAATTAGATCATTTAACCCTTTAACTATTACATGCCTTCTTCGAAAATGTCTTCTTGCAGGTCTATGTAATTCTAAGACTACTTGTTCTTTACTCATCCCGAAGAATGGGACACTTTACAACAAGTTTTACAAAAAGTTCTTGAAAGGTAGATGAAGGTGATAAGAACATCAACTGAGAACCTTTGCGTAATTGAGTTCCTATAAATTCATCACTTTTCATCGCTTTCTTATTATAATCCAAAAAAATTAAAGTGTTTCTAGGAAATATATCTAGATCTGCTACCACACCCGAATTGAGCGGAAAATAATAAATATTACCTGTATGCTCCTTTAGATTATAGTAATAACCTAATCTAGTATTATCAATAGAAAAAATATTTCCTGATTTGTTTCCGTTTATAGTTAACAAACAGTAATAATTAAGAGTAGGGTTTAGAAAATGTCTACCAAATTTATTTATAGGCATGATGTTAGACCAAAGGTTGAAAACATACTACTTCTTAGATGATTAGTTTTGTTTTATTTAATAATTTTAGCCTCACGTAATTCTTCAATTATTGAAATGATTTCATTGTTATGACCATTATTTCCAGCATTTTGTGATGCTATTAACAAACGTAATCTATTAATCGATTCATTAGGATTATCAAAGTAAATATAATCAATTGAATTATTCGATAAGTTTAATAATCCACCTTGAGAAGTTTGTTTAAATGATTGCGTCCGACGTACGGGTCTAGTTGGTGGAGGTGGTTTAGAAAATGGTTTTGTGAGGCTTGCAGCCGCAAATTTCAATATTCCTTTTTTTATTAAATAAGGTTTAATTATTGATTTATATTTTTCATTCTGTGAACCTTGAATTTGTTCATCAGGATTGAAATGTCTGCGATAAGCATGAGATCTTTTCAAAATATCCATATAGTTATCTAAATCTGTCTGCTTATAACTTACTGGTTGTTTTTTAAATAATAATTCATATAGTCCAGGCGTTCCTATATATTTCACACCATTAACTTTCACATCTTGACCAATAATTTCCAAATCCGAACCCCCTATCTTCAACTTTTCTGTAGTCACATCATGTTTGACACCATATTGTCGATCATTTTCGTTCTCATCCCCCCTAATAGAGATATCTATATACGTTCTTGGTAGGGGATCGTAGGCCTCCAAGAACTCTTGATAAGCTTGATTTGATGTAAGCTTTTCAATATAAGCACGACTCTTCTCTACTTCATCATCAATTGTCTTATCGCTGTTTTGCTCAGCAACGGTTGAATCATCCGCTGCGGCGGTATATTGAAACGTATCTTCTAAAAAGCTTGGCATAGCTGAAGGCAAATATTTATTATATACATTAATTGGAGATTTCTTCCATGCAGGGGTTTCATATTTTATTGAGGTAGGTTCATTTTTAATAGCAACATCGGTTTTTATGGTGGAAATCAGTTTTTGAAGCGGTTCAGTAAGAGGTTTGTAATCTTTCTCTAACTGTGATTTAGACTGAGCTATATCAGACTTCAAACTTTGATATTTTTTCCTTACTGATTTTCTGGTTTTTACCAATTGTTTTGCTAGTTCTTTATTCATTGCTTTTATGTTGAATAATGATGATTAATGATAATAGGAAGGTAATATATTATGAAATTAATTGATTTTTCAATTATTAAGTAGAATGTATGCATCAAACCCTTTTCTATATCTGCCAGATCGTAACGGACTATCCTTATCAATTATAGAAACCCATATTTACATTTCCAACATTCAGCACATATATCCTTAAATTGTGAAAAGCTCATATCGACATTTACGTGTTCATCATAAATATGTTTTAAATTTGTTACATCTTGTTTAAAAATAACTATTAAATTCGCATTATCTCGAATAAGTTGTTTGGGTATCTTAGAATAGGTTTGAGTTAAATAAAAACAATCTGTTTCATTGTGACGGCCAAAACAAAAATAATCTCTCATTACACTCTGATTGCAACAAACTACATCATCAAATATTATTATGGAGTTTGGTTTTATTTTCTGAGTAGAAATTACTTCGGAACTATCATTATATTCAAAATAGCCGATTTCTTTTATTGGTTTTAACAACCGTCTCAACCGTTCATATTTAGATTGATTTAAAGATTTAGAGTAGACGTAAACATTTTCGAATCTCAACCCATTCGGATGCTCTAACAAATTAATCATTACATTCGTTTTTCCACAACCAGATGGACCAACCAATAGTCCACGCTTCGAAGATCCTCCGAACAATGGACCGTGTTTTTTATAAAGATTCTCTGATGAAACTTCATCATGATTTATTATAGGTAGTAAAATTTTTTGTTGTTGAATCTCCATAGTTTAAAGAATCTTAAATACTGAACACATTCTCAACTATAAAACTATTTATAGGTTGTAATGATTAAAATTAAGGTTAGTGTTGAAGTACTCACAAAACAGTATAAATGTTGATTTATAATTCATCTATCATTAATCGTAAACAGAAGCTTGCGAAGAAAGGTTCGGGAATTATTAATACATTAATAAACAAGTTACCATTCGAATTGCATATACCAGGTTATAACTATTGTGGTCCTGGAACTAAACTTGCTAAGAGACTTAATAGAGGTGATAGAGGTGTTAACCTATTAGATCATGCGTGTTTAGAACACGATATACAATACGATCGTAATCAAGATATTTCCAATAGAAATAAAGCGGATAAGGTGTTAGCAGAAAAGGCACTTCAACGTTTTAAAGCTAGTGACTCTTCATTTGGCGAAAAAGTTGCTGCTTTGAGTATTGTTGGTGCTATGAAAGCTAAATCAAAATTAGGCATGGGGTTGCGCCGAAAAAAAAAATTCAAACGGAAAAGAGGAGGAGCTTTGCCTAAAAACAATATAAGTTTTACTGAGGCAATGCAAAGAGCTCGACGGGCTATAAAAAATAAACCATCCAACAATCTTATGAAAATGGCAACCCAAGCTCTTTCATCATTAGGAAAAAAGAAAGTACTACCTCCAAGAAAAAGAATTATTCCAATCCCAAAAGTTGGCGGGTTTCTTCCGCTTATACCCTTGTTTGCAGCATTAGGTGCATTAGGAAGTCTAGGAGGCGGAGCTGCCGGAATTGCTAAAGCGGTCAACGATGCAAAGGCTGCTAAAGAAAAACTCGCCGAAGATAAAAGACATAACTTAGCAATGGAACAGGTTGCGGTTGGAAAAGGTTTATATTTACGTCCGTATCAAAGTGGAATGGGTTTATATTTAGCACCATATAAAAAAAACTTTTAATGAGGCTACCTCGTCAAGCATTAACTAACATTCAATTATCGAAATATGCAAAAAAGTTGAAGATACCAAACTTTCGAGGTGTTTTCATGAAAGATAATTTACCCTTGAAAATAAGAAAAAATGAGTGTGGAATAGTTAATTTAGATAATTCATCTGGATCCGGAACTCACTGGACAGCATACGTAAAGAAAACTAATAATGTAGTATATTTTGATAGCTATGGAAATTTAAGACCTCCAAAATCATTAGCTAACTATTTTTTGAGCGATGGTAGCTTTAATATAATCAATTACAATCATGATAAATTCCAAAAAGATAAAGCAGTAAATTGTGGACAACTCTGTTTAATTTTTTTATATAATATGTATAATTGAAAAAAAATATTCATTATCTATTCACTTTGGAAATGGAGAACATATCATTTACTTTTTCACTTTCGGGAAATACATCTATTTTAAGTGCGAATTTTAACCCTCCCATTTTTTTAGATGATAATTCGAGCTATGCTATCGGTTTGGTGAATTTTGAGACCTTTAATGTTATACCAAATATTGATGAAACAAACAATCATTTTATTTATAATAATATGATGCTGACAATTCCAGAAGGAGCATACGAAATTAATGATCTTATTAATTATATAAGTAACAATGTTTCAAGCGATGTTGATATTTTTATTACACCTAACGCCAGTACCTCAACAGTTCAGATTAATAGTAATGTAACGATAGATTTTTCGTCCGAAAAAACAATAGGAACACTCTTAGGGTTTAATAAGAGAGTTTTAGAAGCTGGTTTGCTACATACTTCAGATTTTCCAATACAAATTCTTAAGATTAATGCTATATGTATAGACTGCAATATAGCGACAGGATCATATTCAAACGGTCAACCGGTACATATAATTCATCATTTTTTTCCAACAGTTGCTCCGGGCTATAAAATAGTGGAATCACCATTAAATATTTTATATTTTCCCGTAAGCGTGAAGACCATTAATTCCATTACAGTTAAAACACTTGATCAAGACGGAAACCTTATTAATTTTCGCGGAGAAACCATTACGATTAGATTACATTTAAAAAAGTTGTAAAAGATGGTGGTTCGTTACAACATAATATGTCGAGAGGTTACTAAATCACATTATAAAAGACTCTAAGAAAATATCATCATTTAGTGTTAAGCAGAACGTTAATAAGATAACACGAAAAAATAAACTCTTTCTTCAATCTCTTGGTTTCAAACTATTAGTAAAATGAATGTTTTAAATGTTATGCAAAAACCATTAGTTGATGATTCAATTGTTGATTTAGAGTATCATAATTATCAACCGTTTATATCCAGTAAATTTGATTATAATGATGAAATTAGAATTCCAATTCAAGACATGGATTCATATACTTTGCCTTGCGAAAGTGTCTTATATCTAGAAGGAAAATTAACTAAAGATGATGGAACCCCCTGTACAGATTTACAATTTATCAATAACGCTTTCGCTTTTATTTTTAGGGAAATTCGATATGAGTTGAATGGTGTGGTGATAGATTCAAATCGCAACGTTGGTCTTACAAGTACACTTAAGGGTTATTTATCTTTCACCGAAAGTGAAAGTGTCAAACTTCAAAATGCTGGATGGTTTCCAAAACATGACGTAATAACCAACGAAAAATTCAATGTTTGCATTCCATTAAGTATATTAATGGGCTTTTTTGAGGATTATAAAAAAATTATATTGAATATGAAGCAAGAATTAGTCTTAATTAGAAATAGCAATGATAATGATTGTGTAACTCTTAAAAAAAACGTTAAATCATCTACTGAAAAACCTAAAATTGTCATTGAAAAAATTTATTGGAGAATGCCTCATGTTTCGGTGGCAATACCTCAACAATTGGCTTTAACTAAAATTTTAGACAAAGAAGTTGAAGTACAGATTCCATTAAGAAGTTGGGAAATTGTCGAAGACTCTTCCCTAACTCAAACTACTAGACATACTTGGCCAATAAAGACTACTACTAAGCTCGAAACCCCGAGACATGTAATTATCGCTTTTCAAACTAAAAGAAAAGATAATGCATATTCCGACAATAGTAAATTTGATAATTGTAATATTACAAATATTAGAATATTTTTAAATTCTGAACGATATCCTTATAATGATTTATTTCTTGATTTTGAAGATAATAAGTATGCAACACTTTATGAAATGTTCTCAAAATTTCAAGCGTCATATTATGAAACAAAAAATGAACCAATCTTTACACCTAAAGAATTTAACAACATTGCACCAATCACTCATATCGATTGTTCTCGTCAAAAGGAAAGTATGCAATCTGGCAGTGTAGTTTTACGAGCGGAATTTGAAACTAAAACAGCCCTTCCTGCAGAGATTACAGCATACTGTCTCATTTTATACGATCGAGTTTTTCGATATACTCCCTCCAATAAAATTGTTCGACAAGTCTAAATTGCGCAGGTCACAATTAGTTTATTAAAATGAAAGCAGTTGACTCAGTTACGTTAGTTTGAAAATGAACTTAAAATATAACACAGCTTTATTAAAATATCGAAGGAAATTAAGAAAACTAAGGAAAGATTTAGATTTGTATTGTGCTAAAGTGATTGTGTTAAAAAAACTTTCAAGTTTGCGAATATGAATTTAGTTTTGGATGTGCAAGGATTTAAATTAGAAGGGAATAAATTTATAGTTAAAGAATTGGCAGCCTGGAATGGTGAAAAAATTTGCCATTATTTGTTTAAACCTCCATTTCCATTTAGAATGTTGACTCCCGAGTATCAAAAACAGGCAATTTGGTTATCAAAAAATCATCATTTTATGGAATGGAGCCAGGGTTTTACACCGCTTTATGAAGCTGGCAATATAATTAGAGATTTGTGTACTTCTGCAGAAAATATTTATGTAAAAGGTCAAGAAAAAGCAGATTACATTCAACGGTTTACTGACAAGATGATAATTTTATTTGAAGATCAGCCAGCTTTAGAAAAGTCTACACCAAAATGTTTTTATCATACAAAAAATTCTGATGTTATGTATGCCTTAAGTAATGTATTTTATTTATATGAAAACTTTATTATGTCCTAATTTTATGAAATAAAAGATATTTACAATACAATTAGTTTTATTTTTATAATTATTCTATTCAACAATATTAATTAAGATTAAGTTTCCGAATTCTCATCAGTTTGATTTTCTTCCTCACATTCACTAACAGCAAAACCCAAGGACTCCACAATATAGTCAGGTAAGTATTCTTTTATGGGATGTAAGAACCAAGTCAATTCCAATTCTTGAATCATTTCAATCAAACATTCCAAACCAATTTCATCCTCTAAATACAAATCACAAAAATCTTCGGCTTCTTTATAGCTTCTGGCTAATTCCATGCATTCTTTTTCATATTCAGGACCAGCTGGGCAGTATACAGCTTCATGACTGGCATCAAATTCACACCGGTTAAATTGTTGTTTTAAATATTCAACACCACTTTGTAAATCGACAATTTCAATATCTTTGCAATATGCCATCCACATTTTAACTAAATGAAATTTATTGGAAAACAGAATAATACTATCATTTGCTATTCCCTCATTTAATATATATAACCAAACTCCCCCCTCCCCAGAATGGTAAGGAGTAGGATTATATGTGAATACTTTGTAGAGCAGCTATCAGTAAAGAAGAGTTTTCAAAAGTATCAAGATGGAAGTATTAATCGGTTCAGTTCCAGAAGATAATATTTTTTCAAGTGTTTCATTTCAACCTTACAATATTCAATATATTATGTATAACAAAAGATTTAATTCTTTTCCAAAAACCGGATTTTCTGAAGATTTAGTGAAGAGTTTGGCAGATTGTGGATTTTATTTTCACTATAGTAAGCAGAACACTTCATGTTTCTACTGTAATCTAACCCTGGAGAAGAATTTCGAAGGCTCAGCATTGAAGAATCATAGAAAAAATTCATCACAATGTTTGTTTTTAAATATGTGTTATCGTCAAGATAAAAATTTATGTATGATTTGCGAAAGAAATGAAATAAATATGGTTTTTTACCCGTGCAAGCACAGTATTAGTTGTATGCAGTGTAGTTTTTATTGTAAACAATGTTATTTATGTAAAAGACGTCTTGAAGCTACAATAAGATTAATGGAATAAATTTATGTATAGAAACGGTGACATATTTAATTTCAATTAAAACTATCAATAAAAGAAACTTCTACATATCTGTTTTTTTTATTCAAGTTAATTGAAAATTTATTTAATTTTTTTAGAAATTATATTAAAAAATAAATTTGACGTTCTACTTCACAATTTTAGGATAAGTGAAAATAAAAGTCTACGTTTAGAGGTTAAATTATTTAATTATTGTAAAAACTGAAAAATACGTAAAAGTAAATAAATATATAATATATGTAATAAAAAATAAAATACGGTAATAAAATAATACAATAAAATAATATATAGCAATTAATAAATAAAAAATACGATACAATAAAATAATAGAATAAAATAAAATCGAACGCAACAATTAATAATTACAAAAATCTATTCAATAATTGCTGCATTCGATTTTTATAATTTCGTATATGTCTCTTTTTCTTTTCACTTCTCACTCCAATCAATCGTTCCCTTTCACGTATTCCCCTCTCTAAGTCTACCCACTGTCGCTTCATTTCACTCACCCTATTTATGTCCACACACTGTTCCTTCTCAATTTCACTAAATATATCTATATAATATTTATTAATTTTATTTATTTCTAAAATGCATTGAGTTTCTGAACTAAAATATCTATCCCGAACTTGTCCCAAATTCACACCAATCTCTTCTGATTGTATCGTCGCCTGTACTTCTTCAGTTTCCGGAATCACTGCTGAATCTTCCACCTTTGAAGTGGACGGTACTGCCTGGTCTATTGATTTAGAGGGATGAGTTGGGTGGATTTTGTTTTTTTTTACTTTTCCGCGATTATCTTCATTAATAACAATAAATTCTTGCATTTCATGTTTTATCTGCTCTTCTTCAAAATCATCTGCAGCTTTGGTTAATATTTTGTCTTCCAACTCATCCTCTACCAAAATTACTGACGGTGTCGGACTTTCTAAAACTTTTTCAATATCTTCACAATCCGAAACATCCATAAAATTATTTAATTGTATTGGTGATTGGAGACTCTCCAAATAATCATTAATATTTATATCACTGATTATATTTACTAGAGACATGTTAAACACACTGTAGATGGAACTGAATACAGCTGAGAATTGAAGGGATGCTAATATTTATTCAATCAGCTTAGCAATGCAGTATGAAGTGGTGGTAAGTTTATTGAACGGTCATGAACGTGCACTCAACTTAACGTTCAAAACCTAATTTTTAAACTAAACGGTCACGAAAAGGTGGTCAACTTATGTGGACGACAGAGAGACTTCATTATTAAAAACAATATGTCATCATGTGTTGAAAGTCAAATGTGTACACCCTGTAACTGGTAGACAGTCAACGTTTCTCCTTCCGGATTCCTTAACTCTAATTTTATTATCAGTACGGGTACCTATTTTTTAAACTGAACGGTCATGAAGGTGTAGTCAACTTACGTTGAAGGCAGAGACCTCTATTTTTAAAACAATATACAACAATGTATTGAAAGTCAAATGTGTACATTCAATAACTTACAGATAGACAACTCTTTCCGCGTTCCGCGGAACTTTAATTTTATTAGCTATACAGGTGTCCGTTATGAGTTAAGTTGAATGTGGAAGGCAGAGACCCATAGGCGGTTCTAGATGTGAGTCTTGGGGGCTAAGCTCCCCAAATTTACCCAGTCCGTCCCTGAATAAAAAAAATCTAACTACATAATTTCACTAACTTATTAGTTTTATTTATTTAATAAAAAGTTTTTCTTATCTTTGCTACCAAACCGCTACTAACACAACTAAGAAACCCTATGTGATTTATGCATATTTTGCAAGATATATTTAGTTGTACAAGCGTAGCGTCCAGAGCGGCGACTGGCGAGATTGATTGATTTCCAACTGTTTAATCACAAATTTCATTACTATTCACTATTCAATATTCACAATCTACTATATGAGTAATATGCTATATCTGAGAAGAGCTTAAGCCTCCCAAAATAAAAGATTTAGGACCACCTATGTAGGCCTCATTTTAAAATAATAGAATCATGCCTTGAAAGTCGGATATATGTATATAACTTGAAGTCAGTTAACAATGCAGCGTTAATTCCTATTCCGCGGGTCAGTTTTTGTGACCGCTCGTAAAACGCTCATAAAACCCTCATAAAAGCTCATGGTGCACATTCCATAGAGAATCTGCGTTATTCATATAGTTTCTTTATAGGTCAATCAGATATACGTATTCTTATTACGCTAATTGTAATAAGATTATTAATTCAATAATTGAAAAATTGAAAATTGGATAATGTATCAAAGTCATTGGTGGCAAGCGATCTAAACTATTTTCAAGATGGTAGCACTTCCGATTATATCAAAAGTAGATGTCAACTTGCTTATTTCAAATGGAACACTCTATATTATTAGCTTTTTGAATTCTACTCAAAATTTTAAATATATTTCATGTAGGATGTCCTATACCTATCTTCAATCGCTTCAATATTGATAGGTGAATATTGACATTTTTTTCAACTTTAACACCCTGTAAAATCTAAACGGTTTGAGATCGAACAAAACGGTTTGCACATTCCTATTTTAACTTTTCATAAGCTATCGTTTGAAATTAATATCAAAATCAATTTTCAATTTTTTCCTAATTATACTTTGTCATATATAGATCGAGACGGTTTTCCGGTGGGACACCGTGTATGTCTAGCTACATAATGAACTATTGGGGGAGATTGAATAATGTTAAGACTCCTGAAAGTTTACTGAACTGAAGGTTAAGGTAGAGACTTCATTTTTAAAACAATATACTGTCAGGCGCCGGTAGAGCGTTGCAGGTTATTGAATTGAATGTCCAGATGGAAGGGCTCCTTTTTAAACTGAACGGTTCTGGTGGGGAATAATATATAATGTTGACACTTGTGCAAGTAGTTTTGCGTCAACAAAGTAGTGACAAAATTTATTTCGAAATGGCTAATCAAGATATTGATCGTTTACAAGAATTGAACAATTTTGACTTAAATTATTTTTGGGATGAGGATTTTGAGGACATCAAATTAGTAGATAATGAAAATTTATTGGAAGAAGATTCACTGTCTGAAAATTATGTATTAAAACCTGGCGATCCAAGGTTGAGGGTTGCAAACCAAGCAGAAGCTGAGTTACTTGGACAAGTTATATTAAATCCAGTACTGGAAGAACGGGACCAGGAAATGGATGAAATATTGGAAGAATATTTGGGATATGATGCAGATAGTGGGTGTGAAGAGGATGCTGCCGGATTGTTCTCTAGTATACCATTGAGAAAAATTTCTAAAAACATCACCATCGAATAAGTGAATAATCCGGATTTAGTATATTGTGCGAATCTATCATTTGTTGTAGTGCGTTTGATAGATGGAAAAAACGTAATGTATGTCTTTCCTGTTTTTTAAATTATAAGAATCGAATTAATCAAGGTATTTACGAACACGTAAATGAACATTTAAAAACTAAATTAAATCATGATCGGTATAAAAAAAATTGTTATTTATGCAACAGTAAATTATTTCAACTTATTTTGAGCGAAATTTGTATCCAATGCACTACTTCATAGATACGGAATGAAAGGTATGGATGAAAGGTATTTTAAATATTTTAAAATTATATTTCTTTTTATTTATATCATTCAATTTACATTATTTATACATATATATTTCTTCACAAACTGAGTATAATTTTTTCATACATATTATGTAATAAACGTTCTGAAATATTCATCATTCAATTTACATTATTTATACATATATAAAGAACTTAACTTTTGTGCAAATGCGAATATAACTTTTTTCATAAATATTATGTAATAAACATTCTGAAATATTATTTTATTTCTTCATCAAACTATTCTACTGAAGTTTTTTTTCATAAGTTAGCTGCTTTTAATTGATGAGAAATTATATAAACCAAATATAGTTAAAACTAAATTAAATCAAGATTGATATAAAAAATTGTTATTTTGCGATTATATCAATTACTTTTGAGTGAAAGATATTTTAAAAAATATGTAATATAATATAATATAATATAATATAATATTATTATTTTTTTGAAATTTTTTTTGAAAAAAAATTATTTTTTTCCCACAAACTGGATATCACTTTTTCATAAATATTATTTAATAAATGTTCTGAAATATTATAATTTTTTATTTCTTCATCAAGCAAAATATAATATAATATAATATAATATAATATAATATAATATAATATAATATATAATAATTTTTTGAAAAATTTTTTTGAAAAATTTTTTTTGAAAAAACTTTTTTTTGAAATTTTTTTTTTTGAAAAATTTTTTTTTGAAAAAATTTTTTTTGGATAATTTTTTTTTTTGAAAAATTATTTTTCACAAACTGAATATCACTTTTTCATAAATAATAATTAATAAATGTCCTGAAATTTTTTTTTTATTTCTTCATCAAGCAAAATATAATATAATATAATATAATATAATATAATATAATATAATATATAATATAATTCTTTTTTAAATTGTTTGATTTTTTTTCCTCACAAACTGGATATCACTTTTTCATAAATATTAGTTAATAAATGTTCTGAAATATTATAATTTTTTATTTCTTCATCAAGCAATTCTACTAAAGTTTTTTCGTCAGTTATATAAAAATAGTCGGATAGATTAATTAAAATTTCCAATTCATTATCTTTATTTTCTAACATATAATGACCTAAAGCTAATGTTTTAGATGATCCATATAAAATATACCTCTTATCATCTTTTGGAGATAATGCCACTTTATTTTTCATTTGAGTATATATCCTATGTAAACTTGATTTAAATATATTCATCTGAACATATAAAATGTTTTCATCATCAATTACATCTTTATAATCTTTTGAATTTATGTCTTGTTAAATAACTGATCTTTTAATACCTTTCGCTTTTTTCGTTAAAGCATCAGTTATTTCAAGAGTTAAAAATTCATTATAACTTTTTAAAATTTTTATGTTTATATTTGAATAAAATTCTTTAGTAAGTTCTAACATTATCAGCTTTTCATTTAAATTATGAAATAGATTTTTATTTAAATTTATTATTAAATAATCATTAGTTGAATGTAAAATTGAAACATTATCATTAAATTTTGGTTTTAAGTAATTGAGATAAAAATCTAATTTTTCACCTAAAACTACACAATAAGCTTTAGCACCAGTTCCATAAAAACATTTTATCAATTTTCCAGCATACTCATCTTTCATTTTACCGATTATAGATTTATTAGGGATTATTCCATGAATATTTTGAGGTGAATAATTAGAAGTGTCAAATTTATCCATATTTTCTTTAATATCTTCATAAAAATTTTTTGTTTCAATTTTTAAAATTAATTAATCAGTATCCGTATATAACATATCAACTTTTTTATATTTATTTAAGATGTAATCATAATAAAATTCATATAAAACAATTTTTGAAACCTCTAAAATTGAAAAACCTAAGTAAACGGGTTTGTTATAAACTATTGATGTACGATTCATTTGAATTGCTACAAAGTTTTCATGAAATATTGATGAATTTTTAAAATGTGGTTTAGCTATTAAATTTTCAGCTCCGATTCTTTTACCAATATTTTCCCAATGGGTTAGTAATTTTAAATCTATTCTTTTATCAATATTTTCCAATGTTTTTCTATAGATAACATTAGTTAGGGATTTAAAACAATTTTTTTCCAACCTTGTTTTTGCTTTATTACTCATCTCAGTATTTATATCGATATAAGGTTTCAACCAAGCGGATTGTTTAAATTTTAACACTCTGTAAATATTACTTAACTGTAATCCATTTCTTAAAGCCTGTTTTAAATTTCTATAATGTGTTACATATTTTATTTTATTATTTAAATTACAAATTAATTTTTTATTTTTTGAATCAGGAGGACAAATATTTTCTGCAAAAAAAGGTAAATTATTATGAAGGTTGTGTAACTTCTTAGGATAAATAATATCCACTTCCAAAATATATCCATACTCAGCATCATCAGAAATATTTAAAATATTTAAATTTTCAATTTCAGTTTTAGTTAACCAAGTAAAATCATTAATCGGTAAACATTGACTCATACTATGTCCATATAAATTTGTTGCATCAAGGTACATAATATATGAAATCGGTTTTTTCGAATCATAATCAGGAAAAAATGGATTATTTGCTTGTGATTTTCTAACACTACAATGACAAATTCCACCACGTATATTATTTTTTAAAAAATGCAACATTTCAACATCTGTTAATAATTCCAATTTAATACCTGTTATTTTCAACATAGCATCCCAACTTAAACTAGGTGCTGTGTAGTAATGTGCTGGATCTAATTTATATTTTTCCATACACACTAGTCTAAAATTTTCAAAAAAATCAGTTAAAATTAAAACATCAGATATTAAATAAATAGTTGCATAGTCTTGTAAATTTTGACATTTAAATATATTCCATGCTTTTTTAGCTCGTTCATAATCAACATCAGAGATATCCATATTTGTTAATTTATCAAAAAAATCGTTTCGGTCAGGCAACTTCCTTTCTTTCAACTTATTTATATCATCAATATATGAATAAGGAAACACACCTTTTTTCCTAATAATTTCAAATTGAGCATCATCTTTAAATTAATTTTTTATTTCAACGCATTGATTTGAGTCTAAATTGTTTGATAATGAATCCAAACTTTCAGCGATAAATCTATACGAATCTAAGAATTTTATTTTGAAAAAGACATTTTCTTGAATTTTTTTAACATGATTCCATATTGAATCGACAATAATTGATTTTGTAAAAGATATGTATTTTTCCTTTGTTTGTGCCAAAACATCTATTTTATCTTCATAACAACACAATTCTTTTATAAAAAGGTGTGCATCATATCCACTTAAGTTATGGAAAAAAACTGGAATAAAATGTGGAATTTTAAAATTTAGATTACAAATATTATGAGCAGCTCCCAATCTTACACGTCCAGTTAAGTGGTCATGATCTCTAACTTTCTGATCACTGTCAGTAAAAGGTTTATTACATATATTGCATTCAGTTGCACTATCGAACGCAAACTGCTCATCTGCTGATAAAGGTAATATTGGTACAATATATGCAAGATGATCATTATAAATTCTTAAAATATCTATTTCTAATTTTTCACAGAATACTTTTGCAGCATCTTCTCCAAAATAATATTCTAGCTTACTAAGGTCTTCATTATATGAACATTTTATAAAATAGGCAAATGCATATGGTTTGTGTTCGGCAATATCAATTGTAAAAGGTTTTTCAGAACTGGGCAAATTATAATGAAAAGGTTTTAACATACATTCAAAATCTGCATAGATGACAAAAGGTAATTTTAATTGTTTTTCAAAATTTTCAAATTGAAGTATATTTTCTGGAATATTTTCCCCATATTTATTTACTTTTAACTCTGTTGTAGGAATTTTTGTATATAAATAATTACAATCATTTCGTTGATGTAATTCTAATTTAACATCAGAGTAAAAGAATTGAAAACATCCATCACAAAAATATTTTTTAGAACCGCTTGAACTTAATTGTTTAAACAATAATTTTGACATATCCTTTATCCAACAATAATGATTTCGACCGTTATCATCACTAATTAAAAGTAAATTTATATGTTCTCGCTGTTTATTTTTTGAATAATAAAGCGGACCAACCACTTCCACAATATTTTTATTTTTTTAAATTATATTTTCTAAACCGTACACGTTGACAGAAATATTATTTAATTTTTCAAATTTACTAATGTCTTGTAGTTTCATCGAAAAATCAATACCTTCTAAATTGAGAAAAGAGAAATGAGGATATGAAGAGGTTCTATTTGTATTATTGGTAACAGGATACAAAGCACTTACAATACTCCACGCAAAACAGTAATCATCATCATTCATAATATTGACAACTGCTTTTTTTGCTGCTATACTTTTTGGAAGAGGAATATATGAAGAAGATCGAACTGGATTAAACTTATTAATATTTAATTCTAAATAAAGGATTTTTATGAGCGTCCATCCTAAAAAATATGATTATTGATTTCATTTTGTTCATTAAGTAAAAAATATTACCTGAATCACGTTCTTGAAAATCTTGACTCTTGGTTATTATTATCGACTTAAACAAATCATAGATCTCTTTAACATCACAAGATATACTACATATTTCATTTTTAGTATTGAAACTTTTAATATCAAATATTTCACTGGTGGGTTGCATATATGATCCATATACTTCAATATTAAGCTTAATTAAATTATGTTTCGTTACTTCTTCATTAACAATCTTGTAAAAATTTTCTTCAACATCTTTAAAAAAATCGCTGAAATCCACATAACTTTTCTTAGGTACTAAACGATAACTAATAATTCTGCTTTTGAACGCACTTTTAATAATTTCAATTCCTTCTTCCTTTTTTTCCAATAAATTTTGTTTATGTAATAAAGATTTTAAATGTGAATTATAATATTTACTTAAAACATATTATAACAAATTATAATATTTACACTGTTTAAAATTTTGTAAAAAAGTAGAGTTGATAGAACTCTGACTAGTTGATGCTTCATCTTTCACTACATTTTTATTTGAAGAATCATTTTTAATTTTTTTGTTTGGCGGTTCTTGAAACTTACAATTAAATTTCTGATGACGTATTAAATTATCTTTTCGAGAAAAATGCTCATCACATTTATTGCAGTGAAACATAGTTACTAATTAGAATAAACCGCATGGAGATCTCTTATTCCACTAACTGAATCAATATTCATCAATATAGAGTTTAAATAGCAAATGGTGGGGAGGAGTATTAAAATAATTCCCTCTTGAATCATTCATCTTAGGTCATGCTAAGTCATTCACATTCGGTTATGTTGGGTCAGTCACCGTAGGTCATTTAAAGACATTGATATTAGGTCATGACAGATCATTCACCTTCGATATGACAGATCATTGAAATTAGATCATTTAAGGTCATTCATCTTAGGTCATTTAAGGTCATTCACGTTAGGTTATGGTAGGTCATTGAAATTAGGTCATGGCAGGTCATGACAGCTCATTCACCTTAGGTCATTTAAGATCATTCACCTTAGGTCATGGCAGGCCATTGAAATTAGGTCATGGTAGGTCATTGAAATTAGGTCATGGTAGGTCATTGTAGGTCATGACAGCTCATTCACCTTAGGTCATGACCGATCATTCACATTAGGTCATTGAAGGTCATTCACCTTAGGTCATGTTAGGTCATGGTAGGTCATGTTAGGTCATTCACCTTAGGTCATTTAAGGTCATTCATTTTAGGTCATTTAAGGTCATTCACCTTAGGTCATAGCAGGTCATTGAAATTAGGTCATGACCGGTCATTGACCTGAGGAGGAGGATCCAGCTTCACCATAAACACACTACTATAACTCGCTTTGGCATTGTGATCACGGCCTGAAAATTTATAGAGAAGTGTACAATAGTACTGCATATAAAGCCATGGCTACATAATTTAGCGGTCTGCCGAAGTACCACAGTTATTATTTTTTTAATTTGCGGCAAGTGTTTCATAAAATTATATATAACTCGCTTTAGCATTGCGATCACGGATTGAAAATTTGTGGAGAAGTGTACAATAGTACTACATAAAAAGACATGGGTACAGAAGTTCGCGGTCTTCCAGAGGAGCAGTTGTTATTTTTTCAATTTGCAGCAAGTTACAAGTTACAAAATTATTTATAACTCACTTTGGCATTGTGATCACGGCATGCAAATTTATGGAGAAGTGTACAATAGTGCAACAAATGCAACGATGGGAATAGAATTTAGCGGTCTGCCGAAGGAGCACAGTTATTATTTTCTGACATGCGGCAACTGTTTTACAAAATTATTTATAACTCACTTTGGCATTGTGATCACAACATGAAAATTCGTGGAGAAGTTTATAATACTACTACATATACAGGCATTGGTACATAATGTCACGATCTGCCGAACTACTACTTCCATATTTTTTCTATATTTCCGATAAGTGTTTTACAAAAATATATATAACTCGGTTTGGCATCGTGATGACAGAATAAAAATTTATTTAGAAGTGTACAATAGAATGATACAGCGATAATTACAAAATTTCAAGGTCTGCCGGAGGAGCTCAATAATTTTTTTTTAATTAATGATAATTGTTTTACAAATTTTCTAAAACACTTTAAATTCAATTTAAATTAGATGGGGGTGCTCCTACGGCAGATAGTGGAATTTTGTACACCTGGCTGAAAATGAAGTACTATTGTAAACTTCTCTACAAATTTTGATGTCGTGCTCACAATGCCAAAGCCAGTTATAGATAATTGTATTAAATGTAACGTTAAATTCTATCGTTAACTACCATTTAACATTTTACAGAACATACACAAAATAAAACTACACAAAAATGTATAACTACATTCTTTAATCAAAATAATAATGTTTTTATTCAATTCAAGAATTATTTTACTGTTATTAGCTAGGTAAATCGTTTATTCCTGTTCAGTAGATCAATCGCAAGCATTGGTGGAGCAGTCTGTACTAAAACAAATCCCCTTTATTAATAAGAAGTAACAAACACATTATTTTACTTGGTTACCTTTGTGTGTTAATAGTTTGTTGAATTTCTAACAGTGGTTATTGACTTCTCATGCATGGTTGCTTAAAGGTATGCTGGTTGGTAATGCTCCTTCAAATTTGGCATTTGCTACCCCTAAAACAAAAGAAAATAAATAAATTACCAGATTACTGGCGAATGTAAATAAGTAGTTATATCGATGTTTACCGAACTCTGGCATTATATCGACTGCTACCACATCCACTAACACATATTCAGAACTTACCTGTTCCATAGTGAATTGTGAAGTTCTGTAAAGTTGTTAGGTATTATCCATTTGTTTATTTATGTAGCGCGGAATTCGACATTTCGCTTCTGTCATCTGTTAACTTCTTCCTGGTGCTAGGATCAGCTAATTCTCAAATTAAGCCATCAGCGTTTGCGCGGTACACTATTGCCAGCTTGTGCAGAGTATCTTGGTTATTGTTTCCATTATTTTGTTATTAGTTTTAGTTATTAAATTAATCAAATTAGGTTTTAGTAGTTATAATAATATCAGATCCAGTTTATAATACTATTAAGCTTCTTTTCGTCAATTGTAGCAATTGTCAGGTTGTAGATTGTTTCTGATTGGTTAGCTTTTGAACAATGGCCGACGAGGATATTTTTCTGACAGCCAGTTTCCGGGGACTTTATCTAAAAAGGATTGTTCAATGCTGTGAGGATAGTACGGTGTGTGGGAGGTTAATCGGAAATCTGTGATTTTTATGATCATCTCTTGATGAGGATTATTTTCTCGATTAACCAGTTTATAGTTGAGGCTTCATTGGTGCTTTGATTAGTATATTTTCGTTGTGTAAGTCTTAATTAGCATCTTTCGATAAGGATTAGTTCCCACGCCACGCCGTGCCTGTGTTGTGTATCTCTTATATAGTTGGTAAGTCTTGCGCCTTCTTATTTTAAACAATTTTTATTCTAAATTCATGTCGGTCACATTGGCAAAGTGCTAAACAATTATCTCTTGTCTATTGATACGTGACGCCTACAATCATAACATATGGTACAACTTTAGTTGTGACTACCCATAGTGACGTAAGGGTCAACTAAGAACCCCGTTCAATAGGGTAAGTAGTCATTAAATGCAGTAAATTATTATTAGTTTATTATCATGTATAATTATTTTAAATGAGTACCTATAATAATAATTTATATTTCATATACCGGTTTTGTCATGTTGCCAGATCGGATATTTTTCCAATTTATCTTGGAAGGAAATATAGTTAATAATATTTCTATATTGTTTTGTGTTAAAAGCATTGAATTGTAGATTCAAATTAGGTTAGTACATAATAGAATATTTTTGGGTATTTATAGGCACACGCATATTAATTTTAGTATTCAAGTTTTACTGTAGATTTTCAACGATTTGAAGTACATACTGCTTTTCTTATTTTAATTCAATTCTCCCGATCATTTATGGGCGATAGGTATTTGGTTTATTTATTAATTATCTAATTCCTTTTATTTTTTTGATGGGCTTAAATAATAAATCTGTTTTAATGAGTAAATATTCAAGTTATATTCATTTATACCTTCTTCTTACTATACTATGAATATGTTAGTTGCCAAATAACTATAACTATTACCTTATTTTTCGAATATATACTAGTGTACTATAAATTTTTTATTTAGGGTTTTCCGGTTGGGATAATAAGATATTTTGCCTGGAACATTAGAAGTCTTCTGGATTGGTCGAGCAATTGCAGTCCAGTCTCAAGGCCTTATTTGGAACTTGTTTGGTCTAGTTTAGCCACGGATCAGTCTGTATATTCGGGTGGAGCTGCTGCCGGATTCTACAGCTGCTGGCGGATCCTACAACTGCTGCAGGGCTACACCTTAGAACAACCACAACGAAGTTGTATTGCACCATCCTTGGATGTCCGCACGCAAGTTTTAAAACATTCTGCCAGTGGCGGTTTTACCATAAGAGCTGCGGAGCTGCAGAACACATAAAATTGTTTATTAGTTCTTGAACTGCCGTTGGGTATACACGCGCGTCGTATATTTATCCCATGTGCGTGGTACTCAGCTCAGAACCTGAAAACTAAGAGAGATATGAGCTATATAGGTATAGATAGATATAGAGGTATAGAGCTTGTGTTTAAACAAATTTGTGCATCCTTATTCTAAAACCCACCTTTCAACACCTTATCCTTAAAAAAAAAAACAATCCACCATAGTCAATTCCAAAAAACCCATCCCAAAATTATCCCTACAAATACACAAATTGCCATTGTCCCTTATTGGAATACGTGCCCATTAGAGGCAGAATGTCAGATTCCATTCCGGCGCTTAAGCGCAAGAAAAAGCACAATCAGACAAACACAGACCAGCAGAAAACATCAACCCGGTAAGTAGCAGTAGTGCAACTTCCCCTACAGTTTCCTTTCCCCCCAGTATTTACACCCCTGGAACAGATTCCCCACAACCTGAATCCTCCTATGTCTCGGAATACGCCACGCCCCGGACTAGAATTAGACGCCATAGAAGTCATCCAAGCCACCCCACTACAACCTCCCCTTCCAGTACACACTACACAGACACCTAATCCACCAGCAAAACAACAACACAACACACAACCCAAAAAACCAAATCTACCCCCTATTTACATTTACACGCAAAAGCACACAAATACCATCAACCTGATCACGAGGCACATTAAACCGTCGGCAATCTTTAAGTTTAACAATTCTGCACTCGTGTGCCACGCCACTGACGCGGAAACGCATAGAGGGATGGTTAACCTGTTAAAAGCCCATGAAGTCGAGTACTTCACCTATAACTTGGCCAACTTCAGGCCGGTTAAGGTGGTAGTCAAATACGTCTCGACAGACACACCAACATCTGAGATCGAGGCCGACCTCAGAATAAATAACCTACCCTTCCACTCCGTTGCTAGGGTAATGCTTTCCCGTGGGGGAAAAAAGTCCCTTCAAATATCCTTATCGTTACCATCCCAAAAGAGTCCACCCAGGCGTACTATGAGATGACTGAATTATGTCATCTCAAAGTCACGGTCACCGACTACGTACGTCTGGATATCCCGCAGTGTCATCGCTGCCAAAAATTTGGGCACTCCAGCCAGCTGTGCAACCGCGAGATAAACCGCGTGGCCGGTTTAACGATTTTTTAAAAAATTATTTTTCAAACTTATAAACTTTTAATTTTTTGAATAAAATATTACAGAGTTATATTTGTTAAATTATATGTATGCTCGACGACGTACCAAGACCGAAGTGACGTTCTCGGTGCATTTTCTTAGAGTCCGAATGGGGAGAAATGCAAGGTGTCGTTTCTTTATCTGAATAACTCCTGGAGAACCCTGCTAACTCTTCCACCCTTAGATTGGACTTTAGGCAGTGTCTGAAGTCCTGAATGGTTCCTGCGGAGGGTTGATTGATAGCGATTTACGTCTTCTTTTTATCTTGATGCCAACAATTATACTAAAACATAGTATACAAATATAAAGTATGATTGTCCAAACACTGGGGTGATACCAATGTGGGGCTGTGCTTATTGAATTTAAATTTTGTTTATTTTGTTCCATACCATATTTAATGAATTTTAAGTCATCCAAATTAGTTTGAAGTAAGCTAATGTTTTTTATTTCATGGTGATAAGAGAGGTTTACTTTGTAATCCAGTGTTGGTATATAAGTATTGACAACATTATTTGAAATATCTGTTTGCCTATTTAAAAATTTTTGATTTGAAATTTCAGTAATACAATTATCCAAGTTTGTTACAATATATGTCCCTACTGCTAGCATCCTGGTTTCAGAGATTTTCTTGCAATTAAATTTAATTTGTTCTTCGTCAGGATTTATGATTAATAACTGGTTAAATTCTAAAGTTTGGACTTTAACATTTTTTAATTTAATTAAATGAATTTGGCAATTTGAGTATGGTCTTTTAGCTAATAAAAGTTGAACTTCACATGGTATGTCTGTTTTTACATTAATAATATCCATGTTATTGCAATAATAAGTTGTATCTACAAATGTACATAGTTCGTTACTGGAACTGTAATATTGATCGGACAAAATGAGATATTTATGGTTTGGGATTATTAATTGGAAGGTGGTTTGGTTTAAAGGTACTGGACATGAGTATAAGTGATATACATTATACAGGGTATTTTCAACAATTGGGACTTCTAGAATGAAATTAATTTTTGTCGTGATTTGATAAGCCTTAATGTTTATTAATGTTTCGAAATTTAAAATTTGTTCTTTGGTGGCAGGAAATGGCAAATTTACTTGTTTTGCAATTTTTTGGATACTATCCATTAAGTCCTCGGGTTCCATAATTGAGGGGTGCATTATGTTGATTTTTGAGAATGTAACGGCTTCTTCGATTGTTTCCAGGGTTTGCAATATACTTAGGGCCATAGTATTTATTTGTGTATATATGTTATTAAATTGTATAGTGTGATATAATTGAATGTTTTCCTCTTTAACAGCTTGTTCTATTTGTAAAATTCTTGAGTGTAAGATAAGTTGGTTTGATGTTAAATTCTTTATTGATGAGTCAAATTTTTCTATAGCTTCTGTAGTTAATGTAATTTGTGATTCCTGTATTTGTTTCTGAGTCAGCTGATTTTTTTCGAGTTGTTCTAAATGTCTCTGGATTCTTTCACCATCTTCGTTGTCTAGGTTTCCAGTGATTGCTTTCCATATTGAGCCTAGGCCATTAATTATTCCTCTTTTATATCGAGTTTGTGGTATTAACTGATTGAATTTTCTTTTTATTTCATCGAATAAAAATGTTGTTATGGTAACAAAATTCTTGACTTCCTTTTTGATGGTTGCATTCATATGTAGTACATCTTCCAAATAATTAATGTTTTGTTTTAATCTGTTGTATTCATCTAGTAATGGTTGTAGATCGATGCTTTTTAGTAGTGTCCATTTATCAATAATATTTTTACAGCTTCCTAGAGGTATTGGTAGTAAGCCGGGATTATCAGTTAATTTTCGGATTCGATCTCCTCCGTGGGTGGCGGTGAAGAATCTGTAACAAGAGGCCTTTTTAGGTTTCTTAAATGTGTCTTTCTTGTAGATTTATTATTTGTAATTTCGCATGTATTATCATCGTTTATTTTGGTGATAATAAATGGTCCCTCGTATCTGTTTTTAGTTTTATGTCTAACTGCTGTTGCATTTTTTACATAGACAGTTTGTCCTTGCTTGTAAGTGGTTTGGGGGTCCTTGACATTGTCATTTCGTTGTCTGTGAACTGTTTCTTTAGACTCCTGTAGTCTTCGTTGAACATTTTCGTATAAACGTTTCATTTTTGTTTTATGTTCATCCAGATAATTGCTATATATGTCCTGGTTATAGTGTATTTCGAAAGGGTCGCGACTAGCCGTGTGTCCTGTGGTAAGCTCGTGTGGTGTTAATCCTGTTGCAGAGTGGATGGAACTATTATATGCTAAAACGGCGTATTTTACTTGGGTTGAAATAGGATCCTTGTTAACATCTTTTAGAATTCTTATGTGTTCTAATATAGTAGAATGGAATCTCTCGATTAATCCATTACTTTGTGGGTTTCTTGGCGTGGTAAAGTGAATGTTAATTTTGTGTAATTTTAGTAGCTCCTTTACAATATCGTTGTCAAATTCCTTACCGTTATCTGCTACTATCTTTTCTGCAGTTCCATAGAATGTAAAATATGTGATTAATTGATCGGCAACATGGACAGCTGTTTTTGCAGGAATTTCGAATACTTGTCCTAGTTTGCTAAAAGCGTCAATAATTGTTAAAAATATTTTTTGTTCCATTACAAATGTATCCATATGTAATATTTGGAATGGCTTAGTAGGTGTTTCTGTTAACATCATTGGAATATGTTCAGGTGTTCTCTCATATTTACATCTTTTGCAAATTTCACAATTTTTTATAAATTCTTCTATGTCATTTTGGAAATTTGGCCAGTAGTACCTAAGCTTTAAATGGGCTATAGTTTCTTTTACTCCACGGTGATTGGTCTTTCCTTCGTGATAATTTTTCATTAAGGATATTTGTTCTTCCTTATCTAGTACATCTGTTAATTTCTTTGTACATCTTATTAATGTTGGGCCGTCGTTGGTAAATTTGTTTGTATATACTTCACAGAGTTTTTTGTATGTGTCCTCGTAGTCGATGTAAACAAAATATTGTTTGTTGCTTGTTGTAAAATCCCTAATTAACTTGAATAAATCATCTTTTATTGTTTCTCTTTGAACTTCTGCTTCAATTATGGTTTTCTGTCCTCGTTTGATAGTCTTTGTCTCTGCGGGATTTAAAAATACAGTATTTATATGCAATTGGCTCCTTTTGGTATTGATTGGTTCATCTAGAATTTGTATACCATTTGTTGGGTTGTCATCGGCTATAGAGTGTGCTGTCGATGCGGGTGATAGTAGAATGTCCGGTGGTCTTAAATTTTGTTGTACTTCCTCAAGTGTAGGTGTAATTAGGTCGCGTGTTGTATTGTTGACTTTATCAAACTCTGTTAGTAGGGCATCTAGTTCAGGGTCGACGTTAACGAGTAGTGATTCCGAATCTATTGGGTGTATATGAATTCTTGACAATGCATCAGCATTGGTATTTAATTTTCCCTTTTTATATTCGATTTGGTAATCGAACTCTTCTAATTTTAATTTCCATCTGGTTAATTTCATGTTCGTGGGTTCCTTTAGATTAAATAACCATTTTAACGGGCGATGATCTGTATATATGGTAAATTTATGTCCATATAGATATGGTCTAAATATTTTTGTTGTTGCCCATACTACGGCTAATAATTCTCTTTCGGTGGTTGCCATGCGTTTTTCTGTGTCATTTAAGGTTCGAGAAGCATATGCTATTGGCCTATCTTGACCCACGATGCCTTGAGATAATACAGCTGCTATAGCTTCGCCGGAGGCATCTGTTGTGACAATGAATGGTTTTGAGAAGTCCGGGTATTGTAGAATCGGTGCTTCGGTTAATAATTTTTTACATGTTTCGAATGCTTTTATAAATTCCGGGGTATGTTCAATTTTTACATTTTTCTTTAGCATGGATGTCATAGGTTTTACAATTTTTGCCATGTTAGGGATGAATCGGCGATAATAGCCTACGAGTCCTAGAAATCCTTTTATTTCCCTAGTTGTTTTAGGTATAGGATATTTCTGTACTGCTGTTATTTTTTCCGGGTTTGGCTTGACTCCATCTGGTGTTATTATGTGTCCCAAGTATGCAACTTCATCCTTTAAAAATTCACATTTATCGAGTTGGACTTTAAACTGAGTCTCTCTTAATCGTTGGAATACTTTTCTTAGGTGTTCAATGTGTTCTTGTAAACTAGCAGAGTAAACAATTATATCGTCTAAATACACAGAGCATATTGCATTTTGTATGCCGCGCAGGATGTTGTCCATGACACGTTGAAAAGTCGATGGCGCTCCCTTAAGGCCAAAGGGCATCCTTGTATACTCGTAGTGTCCTTGTTCTGTGGAGAAGGCCGTTTTTTCTATGTCTTCGGGGTTCATTTGTACCTGGTGAAAGCCGGAGGCGAGGTCAAGTGTAGTAAAATATTGGGCCCGTCCTAATTTATCCAAAATGTCCGAGATATTTGGTAGGGGATATTTGTCATCTACCGTTTGTTCATTAAGTTTTCTATAGTCTATTACGACTCTCCATTTTCTCTTACCGGAATTGTCCATTTTCTTAGGTACAACCCACACTGGGCTCGACCAAGGTGATGTCGATGGCCTAATAATGTTTTGTTGTAGCATGGAGCTTATCTGGTTCTTCTGTACTTCTTGTTTGTGTATTTGTGGGTATCTGTAAGATTTGGTAAATATGGGTGTAGCATCGTTTTTTAGCCTAATGTGATGTTTGATTTGATTATTAAATGTCAGTGGTAATTTATCGGTGTAGAATATATCTCGGTATTCGTAACACAAGTTTCTTATCGCTAAATATTCCTCTTTGTTTAAATGTTGCAATTTTATATTCTTTAAGTTTTGCTTTTGAATACGGTCCAACGTAGAGGTATCAAATTCACAGTTGACTGGGTCAAGTTCAGATTGATGTATTTCTTCGTTCGTTAACACTTCTAGTACGGGGAATGGACTTGTTATCTTTAAGTATTGTATTTCGTCAGAGTTATTAATAACAGTTGTTGAGGCATGGTTATTTTCGATTTTTACTAGACATGCAGGTATTTCTAGTTTATTTGAAAATTTTTTGTATTCCAATAATCCTTGTTGTAAAGTTGTATGTACCGGGATGGATATAAATTTTTCAGTTCTTGGTGGGATCGGAATTGAAATTTCTTTAAATATTTTTTTAATTAAATTTTTCTGCTTGGGAGATGTTTCAATTTCTTGTTGTGGTGTCATTAAATTTCCACAAATATAAAGCGGAATTTTTGTATGTGGGGTAATTAAAAGTCCCTTTTTAAAATCTACAGTTGCTTCTAGGTTTAGTAGTAGGTCTGTTCCTATTAATCCTTCATAATTTGGATTACAATCGAATATGTAGTGCTTATGTTTTAAATCTGTTTTTCCGAATATCTCTGATAAAGGTATTTCTGCACTATAGCGATGTATTGTTGTATTGTGGGGTGTTGTGATACAAAACGGGTCTTCTTTTATGTAGTTGCTGAAATAATTTTGGGCTAGATTTTCGTTAATAAATGTTTTTGTTGAGCCGGTGTCGATCATAAATCGGGCGTTTATTTCTGGGATTTTTATATATGGTAATCTATTGTTTGTTGACATATGAACTTCTATTAGTTCTGTTTGTCTGTTGTCTCCGAGGCTCGTGTAGAAAAATTTGCGTTTTCTTGTTCTTCATGTTCTTGATAATGATCCTGGTAATCAAATTCGTCATCGTAGCTCTCTTGTTCGGTATATGTGTCTTCAGGGGATAAATAGTTATTGTCCTCAATTTCATCTGAATTTTGGAGATGTAGTTCTTCGAATTTAAAATTCGGTTGTTGTCTCTGTTGTACTACATTATTATTTGATGTGAATCTTGTCTTGTTAGTGAGCCGTGTTCTTCCAGAGTCGACTTCCATAGGTGTTGGTGTATATGTAGAAGGTTTATTTCTTGGCATAAATACGTTTTGTTGTTGCCGGAACTGGCCTGAGTTTGTCTGATTTGGGAAATTAGGGTTCCTGCTTGGGAATGGTCTCGGTGTCCAATTTGGTTGTTGATACATGGGCCTATTCACTGGAGGACGTTGCGACTGATGTGTAAAATGATTTTGAAAGTGATTGTTTGTTGTTCGCATTTGTGGTTGATTGACTCTTAATTGGGATGTCCTCATGTTATTGGCTGAACTTGCTTGCGGGGTGTTGACAATTTTTGCTCGGTGGTAATTAATATTTTCTTCGTCGATAACCATCTGTACAGCTTCCTCTATTGTAGTGGGATTTTTACATCTTAAAAGGTGACTTAACTGTTCATTGGTACCAGTTAAAAATGCTCGTAATGTACTGTTATTGTACAATTGTGTTTTAACAGTTTTTATTTCTACTGATGTGTCTTCGCACGATAATTTTGATAATAACAGACATCGTAAATCAATACATCTGTCTGCAAATTGTAGTGGTGTCTCTTTAGATCTTTGTTTCAAGGTGTTAAGGTCGGCAAGGAGAGATTCTTCATTTCGTTGGTCACCAAATAAATTTATTAGTAATTGTTTTAGTTCTGGGAATGTAGTAAATGTTCTGGCCGAAATTAATGTCGCTGCTTTGCCAATTATCTTGTTTCTTATATGAAGCATCGTGAATGTAATTCTTGTTGCTTCGTTTCCTGGTGCCATGAGTGGTATTACATTTTCACAGGCATTAATAAATGTAGATAATCTTGAAGGTTCCCCATCGAATGGTGGGATTAAATCCAGATAATCTCTAACATTAATTTGTGGTAAGGCCATGTTTCTTTGATCTTCTCTATGTGAAGTTAAATTAATTTGGCGAACAGTTGGTATGTTAGCTAGTTGATCGGCGAGTTGGTCGATTAAACTCATAAATGGGTTAGTAATATCACTTTTATTTTATCGTTGATTTTATTGTAACTCTATATTCACGGTTACCAAAACCTAGGACACGCCGTATATAAATTACTTGCGTAATTACACAGCACGACTTCAGTTATAGACTGTGAATATTTTGTTAACGGGGCTTGTGGTTTTAAGATTTTATTTAAACTTATACTAAGTTGTTAGTGTTAAGCCAGTTATGTTGGGATTTATTTTCTTGCCCTACTCGATCCAGGCAGTACTCATAAATCTTGGAGAAAAAAAAATTATTGAAAAGATGAATTTTCACTGCTAATGTAAAAATTCAAAAATGCTTGGGAAAAAGTTTTTCAAATTTGTTCTGGAAGGGAAGGTTTGTGGGAAAAGCGGAATGATCAATATTACTTACAATAATAATATCGCTGCGATTGCTGACTTCATTGGTCCTTTTCTTTCTTGATTTTCCGTTAAATGTCTGCAATAGACTGCTGGCTCGCTATCCTCGGTGGATTGATGGTCCCCTGGTTCACAGGTCCTCAATTGGACGTTTTGGTTCGTAGCACCTTAACCGTCGATACGGACAAAATTTTTGATTTTCGAAAAATTTTGGGTACTATCCACAAGACTGCGCCAGATAAACCGCGTGGCCGGTTTAACGATTTTTTAAAAAATTATTTTTCAAACTTATAAACTTTTAATTTTTTGAATAAAATATTACAGAGTTATATTTGTTAAATTATATGTATGCTCGACGACGTACCAAGACCGAAGTGACGTTCTCGGTGCATTTTCTTAGAGTCCGAATGGGGAGAAATGCAAGGTGTCGTTTCTTTATCTGAATAACTCCTGGAGAACCCTGCTAACTCGCGCACATAAGTGCGTGAGATGCGGCGGCAGCCATTCAGGTCAACCTTGTGCCGCACCCGCCTGCAAATGTGCGAATTGCGGCGGTGAACATCCGGCTAGCTACTGGGGGTGCCCAGCATACCTGGCAGCGAAGGCACGTACAAACCCTAATACTATTCCTAAACCCACCTCTGCGCCCACGAAACGTCCGGCAACAACCCTAATTCCTCCCCCACCATCTGCATTTCCTAATTTACCCGCCCCAAACAAAGCCACAGTCAAACCAACATCAACTCCCGCAGAAACAGCGGGCAATAACCAGCAGGCGGCTCAGGCTTGGAAGAATTTCCGAGCTAAAGAGCAGCCTGCAAGACAGCAAACACGACCGACGCCACAGACGAATACGTCAGCAACCCCATCAGGGAAATACTAGACTTCTTTAAATCTATTAATATTTCAAATATTTGGAATAAGATTAAAGATATAATACAGAGACTGAAAAACGCGACTGACGCCACCGAGAAGCTTCTCATTATAGTAGAAGCTCTCTCAGACTTGTTTTAAATACCTACAATGACGAGACAATACCGACTCAGACTGCTGCAGCACAACAGTAATGGTGTGTTGCGGCAGAAAGCTGAAATCACGACTATACTCAGAGACGAACGAATCGACATAGGTTGTTTCTGGGAAACTCGCCTCAAACCTTCCCACGCCTTCAGCATCCCTGGCTATCAAGTGTATCGTGCCGACAAGGCCGACGGCACTCTAGGTACTGCATTGATAGTCAAATCCCACCTAAGTCACCATTTAACCCCCATTACCTACCCTTACATCCTTTGAGGCTGTGGCAATCACTTTAAAAACTGCCACAAACGACCTACTTATTATTTCAGCCTACAAAAAGACATCGCGTAGACTCGACACCACGGACCTAGACAAAATAGGGCTCGTAAACAGGAGATACCTGCTGCTCGGCGATATCAATTCCAAACACCCCTCCTGGGATACATACCACAGGGCCGATCCTTCGGGTAACGCTCTGTATGAGTATTCCATCCTTAATCCACATATCTGTATACATACCCCTGACGAACCTACCAGACCAGTATCTCAGGTCACTATAGACTTCGTGATCAGCTCCCATTACACAAGGGATGTAGAACTTAAAGTTCTACAACTACTTAGTAGTGATCACTGGCCAGTGGTCTCGATTTTCGAGACTGCTGCCGTCACGAAGGTAGTCAAAAGCTACCCTAAGGAGAAGGATTATAACTGGCCTGAGTTCTCCCAAATTCTTAAATCCCAATTACCTAACAATCCCCCTTATACCAACCCTGCCCTGATAGACCGAGCTGTGCACACAATCACTACGGTGATCCAACGAGCCCTCGGACAGACTAGCCGACGTATAAATACGACACGATCACTTAAGCCATTACCACATTATATACTGACGACTATAAAAACGAAAACTCGACTTAGAAAATTATTCCTACGAACGCACAATCCCGAAACGCTACGAGAGCTGAACAGGCTAAAGCGACTCATTGCGCAACAAGTGACAAATTTCAGAGACGAAGGCATAGCGCAAACTATCCTCGACCACCCAGACGATCCGTATTATCTACCTCGCATATTTCTGAAAAAGAGAAGTCAAATTCCACCTTTGCTGGTCCGTGATGTTCATTATGTCACAGATTCTGAGAAATCTATGATCGTATCCTCTCAGTTCCAAAGTCAACGTCATCCCTCAGCATACCAAAGCCCTAGTCGACCACCAAGCCGCTGATATACCGGTAGGTCGGCTACCAACCACTTTAGACCCTGTATATTTCCCTCCGTCCAAAGTCCTGCTACAAATTAAGTCCATGAATCCTAAGAAGGCTCCCGGGCTTGACAACATCCCTCCTTTCGCCCTTAAATACCTTCCTTTAAACGCAATCCTTTTCCTTACCAAAATCTATAATACAAGTCTTCGAGAAACACACTATCCCGTCCCATGGAAATCCGCTAAAATCACCCCTATTAAGAAACCTAACAAGCCCGGAAATCAACCCGCCAGTTACAGGCCTATAAGCCTTCTTTCATCCCTAGCCAAAGTTTTTGATTCCTTGATCCTGGAAACTATGCTGGAGGTGATAGACGACGGCAACGTCGTCAGCGACTTTCAGTATGGTTTCCGAAAAGACCATTCCACCACCCAGCAACTTCTCAGAGTCTGCGAAAAAATCACGACCAATAACAATCGAGGTCAGTTGACGGGGGTTGTCTACCTTGACCTCGAAAAAGCCTTTGACAAAGTCTGGCACCCTGGACTATTATTTAAACTTCAATCAGCGGGCTATTCTGCGGGTATCGTTAAAATGATACAAGCCTACTTATCTAACCGCACCTTCCAAGTAATAGTCGAAGGGGAGTGCTCATTTCCAGCCCCTATCCTATCCGGAGTCCCAGGGGTCTTCCTTAGGTCCTGTATTATTTACCCTTTACACCGCGGACATCCCAGATCCCGACGACATACGAACAACCCTTGCGTTATATGCCGATGACACGGCTATTATGACGACTTCAGTAAACAATAACCTGCTTCACAGATTAATACAGCATCAGATGGACGTCACAATCGACTACTACAGAGATTGGGGACTCCTAACCAATCCACAAAAAACGCAATACACCATCTTCACCAAGCGTAAGTCCAATACCCATCATATTCTGAGGGTCGATAACAACTCGATCTCGACTACCACCACCCTGAAGTACTTAGGGCTTGTACTCGACAAGGGCTTAACCTTCTCTATGCAAGTCTCCGCGACGCGGGCAAAGGCACTCTCGAGGTTGCACCAGATCGGCGGCGTGTTGAATCACGGGCCTCCTGCACAAAGCACACTATTATACAAATCATACATACGGCCCATCCTTACCTATGCATCTCCAGTCTATTATCCCATCCTTAGTAATACACATAAAAAAACCCTTCAGGTAAACAATAAAAAAGTCCAAAAAACGATCCCTAAAACCTACCCTTAAATAAAAATTTCCTAAATCAACTCCAAAAACTTCCTACCCAGAAATAATAAAAAATCCGAAAAACCACCCCTAAAAACCCACCCTTAAAAATAATCTTTCCCGTAACTCACCCAATCCCTCGCCAACATCCCTTACACTAAACAATAAAAAATCCAAGAACCCACCACCCTTAACCCATCCCACCCTGCACTGCTGTTACATTTAGCTTCAAATGCCCGCCCATGTAAATAATCTCTCCAAGCCGATACAAGCACCAAAAGGTGGAGAGCATCACGACGACGGCTTCGGCCAGAATCATTCCCGTCAGTCAACACATAAAATTTGAAGTATTTAAGCTTTTAATGGCCATTTCCACCGTTTGTTTTAAGCTACGCTTACGTGTTAAGGAACCTTAAAAATACAATTTGGCTTCCACCGTTTGCTAAACCCGACTTAAAATGTCTTAAGGCTTCATAAATATAAGCCCTCGAAATTCTAGGCTTATCTCTATTAAGGGGACTTTATGGTTACGTCGTATCTAACCTAATTCAGTAATTTGCTTTTATCTCCACTGGAAACTTGGAAAAATAAACAAAAAGATGAGCTATTATGAATATGATGAAAATGATATATTTAATGATGATTTAGATATACTGGAAATAATAGAGTATGGGTTTCCTCGAAAAATATACGAGAGAAGTGATCACTTCCATACAATGGACAATTTAACTTTATTTATAAGATACCGGCTCTATAAAAGAAGCGGTATTGTACCTTTTGACCTAAATCGAAGATCTTGAATTTCCAAGTGATCTGTAAGTTCTTATAAAAAGCATCATTGATAAATTACAAAAAAAAAAAACAAAGTTGTTCTAATTTTTAGTAATAATTCTGTATCGCCGATAAATTAATTATTGGGTTGCTTAAGATTTTACTCTAGTGCCGGTCACCTCAGTGCTATTGCTGATAATGCTGGAGTAACAATATTCTCAGCTTAAAGAATAATAAAGAGGTTATCGGAAGCTATTGCAAGACTGCACAATAATTTTCTTAAAATGCCAACTGAAGGGGAATTAATTAGATTATTGGTTTTTTTATTCTCCACTGTACTTTTATAATTTGCTATTATGTTGACTAGTAATACTTTCTCTTCATTGCTAAAATTTGCCGATCGGGTTTTTTTTTTAGGAATTCTTTCCATTCTTTAATCCGGACACAATGCTATCTCCTATCAACTCGAACACAGATACAGTACAGAACCAACAGATTTTTTTCAGTATTTTATTATCTATGCAGCAGACTTAGAATTAGAAACAATTAGAAATGTCGTCAGTCGCCACACTTTTAAGGTTAAGAAATAAGCATGAAGCTAACGACAAGTGCAAAAACCCGAAAAATTATGAATATTGGCTTTTTAGGTAGACTTTACAAAGGAAACTTAATAATTGAGCGGTGAAAACAGTACTATTTTAAACGAAGCTTAAAATTTTAAATGCCCTTAGTTAACTACACTTAACAGACAATGCGGTGGAAATGGCCATAAGCATATTAAATATCAACAAAATAAAAAATATTTAAAATTTAAAGAATCCAAATGTTCTCGCGCTAAAATAAATTTAGGAGCTTATATTATTTTTTATTACGACGCGAACTAGCCCTTATGCAACCGCAACCTGATATACAAAATGTGTGCACAGCGAACAATTAGATGCGTCCTTTGTTTTTGTTGGCTAACCAGGCACGTGACCCAGTACACGACTATACGGGATTATGTGGCTGCAACAACAACAGCCACAGTACAGCAGTAAATTCAGTAATATTTCATAATAGGACGTGGTACGTGGTCGTTTATTTCTGTAAGAGGCATGGGTAAATATTTTCGTTTAGGCGTCCACGGATATTATATCTAGTTACTAAAATGAATAGCGTTTCGTTTTTACAAAAAACTTTATTTGGTCTCTGCCTTATGGGGATAAATTGAAAATAAAAGAATTAGGTAGGCCAGCAACACAATTAAATATTGAAGTTAGTGGAACAAGCCGAAGTAAAAGTTACAAAAGATAATTTAACAATAATGTATACACAAAAACAGTGGATGTGCGAGTGTGATATAAAAAATGCACTCTTTTGTTTTTAGTGCTTACTTTTCGGTGGGGATAAAGCATGGACAATATACGGTGTGACAGATTTAAGTCATTTAAGTCAGAGCATCAAGAGACATGAAATAACAAAAAATCATTTGTCAAATGAGGCTAACTTGGCCCTATTAGGTAAAATAAACATAAGAAGTCACTTAGATTAGAACTATATAGGATTGCCACATGGGCATGGCCGGGATTTTCTGTGATTGTTGTACCGGGAATTAGCTGTACGGTCCCGACTGAAATTCCCGGTTGAAGTTCAGAAATGCCATGGAAACGCGTGACCTTGAAAATTTTAAAAATTTAGCTCCTCCGGCCAGACTTAATATCCCGGAATTGAATTCGACCAATGTGACAACCCTAAGCAAAACACATACAATTAATGTTCACGCGCCGCACTGCATTCTGCTTATATTTTTCTTGTTTACTATGTGAGTTACTTGCTTCAACGTGCATCCTAATCTTAGATTAATCTTTGCAACATATCTTATGTTGCTAAAATACTAATATGCTTATTTAAGTAATATTTGACATAGCGTTAGCATCATTATTATTTAATTGGAGCTTATGTGCTTGTTTGCAACTACATCTTATTTGCATTATATTAATAGCTTGTTAATGCTAGTTAGCTTATTTTTTTGCGTTTGAACCTGCTGTAGTTTTCTTGTCATATTTGTCATTGTGCTTGCGAATTCTTTTATGCACAATCTCTCATAGTTATTATAGTTATTAGCAGCCTGTATAGTTCTTAAGCATTGTTATTATAATTTACTAGCGTGTTGACCTGCTGATACTTGTATATAACTTTTTTTCATATATTTTGATGGTGTGTTTGCGCTATTTGGAAATTAAGGTAGGTACTTAGTTATTTCCCTCATTCATGCTTATTCTTGCTTATATGGAATTTGCTTTCCAAAGCGGTTGCGCCTGAGCTCAAGCGACACTATACTTAACTTATTGATATATTGCTTACACTTGCATGCTATATCGCTTACTTGCATATGTTTCTTACGCCTTGCCTGGGGTATTGCGCCTTAACTTCTGCGCCTTAATTTTGCCATATAGGATTGTGCATTCGTAGATTGTTTGGAATCAGCAGAGGGTGACAGTGTTTTTTTATTAATTGTTTACTATAGTCCATTCTTTTGCAGCCTAAGTTGTTACCATAAATAATACTTATTACCACCTTCGTGTTTGACATGTACATACTGGAATTAAATTGTCTTTTGTAGTACGGTAGTGTTTTATTTCTGACCCTCTTTGATTAGTTTTGGGGATCAGTTAGTCAATTTACTGGGTGGATTGGCGGTGGTAAAACTTATCTGGCACCCTTAAATAACTTTTTCAATATTTTAGCACACTTTCATTTAATACGAACCACCCCATCTCCTTCTAGCTAACCAAACACCTCTCTGTACTGTAACACTTCAAGTATCAATTTATATCTAATTTTGTAAAACATTTGCTGCAAATTAGAAAAATAATAACTCTGCTCCTGCGGCAGACCGCCAAATTCTGCATCCAAGGTTGTGTATGTACTCCTATTGTACACTTCTTCAGAAATTTTCAAGCTGTGATCACAATGCCAAAGCGAGTTATATATGCTTTAGCAAAACACTCAACGTAAATTAAAAAAATATTAACTGTGCTCGTTCGGCAGAGCGCGAAATTCTGTACCCATAGCTGTATTTGTACTACTATTGTACACTTCTCCATAAATTTTCAAGCCGTGATCACAATGCCAAAGCGACTTATATATGATTTTGCAAAACACTAGCTGTAAATTAAAAAAATGATAACTGTGCTCCTACGGCATACCGCAAAATTCTGTACCCATAGCTGAATAGGCCAAAACGAGTTATATATGATTTTGCAAAACACTTGCCGTAAATTAAAAAAATAATAACTGTGCTCCTCCGGCAGACCTCGAAATTCTGTACCCATGGCTGTAAGTGCACTACTATTCTATACTTCTCCATAAATTTTCAAGCGGTGATCATAATGCCAAAGCGAGTTATATATAATTCTGTAAAACACTTGCCGTAAATTAAAAAAATAATAACTGTGCTCCTCCGGCAGACCGAAAAATTCTGTACCCATGACTGTATATGTACTACTATTGTACACTTCTCCATAAATTTTCAAGCCGTGATCACAATGCCAAAGCGAGTTATATATGATTTAGTAAAACACATGCCGTAAATTAAAAAAATAGTAACAGTATTCCATTTCGTAACAATATATATATATATATATATATATATATATATATATATATATATATATATATATATATATATATATATATATATATATATATATATATATATATATTGTTACGAAATAGAACACTAGCGATGGCTAAATAATGAGAGAGAATAATATATACCAACAGTAAACAGTATTGGATACTGATTTCTGTGATATGATTTGTCTAAACATGAATAAAAGTTAATATATTATTGTAATATGCATAGTTTAAAAGATGTCAATTGCAGAAAAACAGAATAAATTAAGTATTATTTTTCATAATAAATTCATTAGAAATGCATGTATTGCAAGAAGAAATTGGAAATGACAAATAAATAGCATCGATTTGTTTAATCTAACAGATGTCTGTATGTTTCTCATATAACGAACTCCAATATAAAATAATCAATACAACACTACGATTAGACCTAAAAATTATATTTATCTTTAAAATGAAATTTATTAAATGAATATTTTACATGACAGCAAATGTCGATCGCCAGGTAAAGCTAGATTTGCAAGTTACAACCGTGGCACCTACAAGAAATAAGAAATTAAAATAATTCAAGAGAAAATGTTTTAATATTAAGTATAAAAAAAATTGTAAAAACAATGAAAGAAATAGAGGGGGGGAATAGGTTTAAAACAGTGAAGTGAAAGTGAAAAAGAAAACTTAAATAAGAAATAAAACTCATGTGAATAAACCTTTAGTCAAATATAATTTTATCAAAATCTTAGTGTACGAGAAAAACAAGATATAATGTACTTAGTTACGAGAATTTTAAGAAGAACTTGGCGTCGTTTATTGCTATTCACGAAAATTTGTTAATTTGAAGAAAATATTTTGAAAAGAATAATTTAAATACTTACCTACTATTGCAAGAACATAGGTTATAGAAGTTGTAGAAATAAATTCCACGGTTTGAGTCAGTTAATTTGGACCTAGAGCAGCGTGGAGACCATCTGCAGGAGTTCATGAACTTCCCTCCAAGGAAGTTGCAGAGTCCTAAAAAACACCATTGTGAGGTAAAATTATAAAAGGTACTTTATAAAATAAAAAGCTAGCATAACGTGATATCACTAAACACAGAATAAAATATATTTTCCACAAAGACTATGTAAGTTTGAGTAGGTACTTACCAACAGATAATATCCACAAAAACAAGAACTCTGGATAAGAGTAAACCACTAAAATCTTCAGAAACTTTCATTTTCGTGCACGATTAATATATAAAATAGTTATGTTGGGATCATAGTTAAGTTAGGATAGTAGAAATGAGTTGTTGTTCTAAAATAATTTGAATTTAATCCGATATATAAGGTATAGGACCAATAATAATAAAAGGTGCATTGTGTGCTGCATAAAATAAATAATTTAAGGGGTTAATTTAGTGAGTAGAAATTTTGCACCAGATTCTGAATTGTTATTGATTTCTATTGGATATATTACAAATTTAAATATTTGATAGATTTATTAATCTTGTATGTGAACAATTATTATAATTTACTTATATTTCTGAGAAGTATAGAAGTAGGTAAATGATTCTACTGTTAAAATTAAATATTCCTCTAATTTCACAATCTAGTTTTATTAATGTGATCCACAAGTGTGTACTAAAAATTTACTGTGAACTGACTCCTGAGAAAGAATCTTATGTTATAATAGGTAAAGTATTTGAGCAGAGCTAGGGTAAATAAGTGACTAAATGAATAAGAGAGAAAATTAAAAATTATATTCAATAAAAATCCTAAACAATAAAATTTAAATAAATCATATAAATTCAAAATTTTATACAAAAAACAAAATTCATAATAATAATATATACAGGGCGAGTCAATAAGAACGAATTCCTTAGTAGCTCCTTAAATAATGGAGGTAGAGCAAAATGTTGAAAAGGGGTGTTGTTTCATTTCTTTTTTTCTACAATCTAAAATTATTTTTAGATATACAGGGTGCACCGTTGAAGGGTTACAGCATCCAACATTTGTTTTTTATATGGAACACCCTATATTTTATACGAGATTTTGATTAAGCTTAAAATTCCCCATACATTGATGCCCCGCTTGCTGATCTTGTATACGGGGTTGCCAAGTTATTTCGGTTTTTCTAAAAATTTGGGGAAAAACATAACCTTGTAAAAAAATCATACTAACCTTGTTTTCGATAATTAAAGGTTGAGATTCGGTATTTAGATAATCAAACCCTTATACTATAAACCAATATCATCGTAAAATTATTTGCTTGTATAGGGTGTTTTTTGTAAGCAACTGAAATAATCTGAATATAATATGAAAAAACTCGTTTTTCTTTTATGGAACCCCTGTATACTATAACACCAGATAAACGAGTATTAAATAAGCTCTCAAATGATATATGGTTTGCTATATCTAACTCTAATAGTTTTCAAGATATTCAAATTTATACAAATATGGCAGTGACTTCTTTGTCATTTATTTATTCAGTAATTAAGTATTTCAAGAAAAAAACATATTTTCTAAAATTTTTCTTGTTTTATTCAAAACTGTAGTTTTTTAACTTTTCTTACTACCATGAACAATATTTTATATCTATTAAACAGCAAACGGTATTTCCGTAATTTCAAAAACACTTGGGTTAAAAAATCTGATAGGAACCTAATAAACTGATAAACATTGAACAATATATTTTTTAAATAAATTAAAGAAATCTAATACTAACAAAAAATAATAAGGGATGAAACAACACAATTTTAAACGTCCACAAATTGAATATATCAATTTCTAATATAATATTATAAATACTGCTGGAAATGTCCCACCACCTTGAGCAGTGCATCGTATAACACGTGTTACAAAGGAGTCTCCAGCGTTTGTGAGCACTTGTCTGTTTATCTGTATAAACGAGTTTATTATTCTTTCTCTCATATCGTGAGATGTAGATGTTGTGAGTGGCGTCCGATAGACCATATATTTTATAAAACCCCAAAGAAAAAAAAATCCAATTTATTAAGATCTGGCGATCTAGCTGGCCACATGACTGGACCATCGCATCCAATCCAATTGCATGGATATACCTGATCAAGATCATGTCTTACTGCAGCAGCATAGTGAGTAGGTGCTTCATCTTACTGAAACCATAATCTGCGAACTGTTGACAGTGGTACATTGTTTAACAGATCTTGGAAATCATTTTCTACAAAATTTAAATAATTTTGTCCATTTACGTGTCCATCGAAAAAGTATGGGCCGACTAAACGGTCACAGTCCAGTTGTGCTGAAACTGAGGGTTTCTGTGCTGATCACATGCGAGTTTTGATCACTATATTTATTCTTTGGGATTTTATAAAAGATATGGTCTATCAGATCCCACCCACAACACCTCAAGATATGAAAGAAAGGTAAGAAACTCGTTTGCACAGGTAAACAGACAAATGCTCACAAACGTTGGAGACTCCTTTGTAACACATGCTACACGATGCTTGCTCAAGGTGGCCGGCATTTCCAGCAGTATTTATAATATTATATTATAAATTGATGTATTCAGTTTGTGAACGTTTAAAATTGTGTTGTTGCATCCCTTATTATTTTTTGTTAGTATTTGGTTTCTTAATTTATTTAAAAAATATATTGTTCAATGTTTATCAGGTTCCTATCAGATTTTTTAACTCAAGTGTTTTTGAAATTACGGAAATACCGTTGGCTGTTTAATAGATATAAAATATTGTCCATGGCAGTAAGAAAAGTTAAAAAAACGACAGTTTTGAACAAAACCAGAAAAATTTTAGAAAATATGTTGTTTTCTTGAAATACTTAATTACTGAATAAATAAATGACAAAGAAGTCACTGCAATATTTGTATAAATTTGAATATCTTGAAAACTATTAGAGTTAGATATAGCAAACTATATATCATTTGAGAGCTTATTTAATAATCGTTTGTCTGGTGTTATAATATACAGGGGGTTCCATAAAAAAAAAACGAGTTTTTTCACATTATATTCAGACCATTTCAGTTGCTTACAAAAAACACCCTGTACAAGCAAATAATTTTACGATGATATCGGTTTATAGTATAAGGGTTTGATTATCGAAAACAAGGTTAGTATTATTTTTTTACAAGGTTATGTTTTTCCCCAAATTTTTAGAAAAACCGAAATAACTTGGCAACCCCGTATACAAGATCAGCAAACGGGGCATCAATGTATGGGGAATTTTAAGCTTAATCAAAATCTCGTATAAAATATAGGGTGTTCCATATAAAAAACAAATGTTGGATGCTGTAACCCTTCAACGGTGCACCCTGTATATCTAAAAATAATTTTAGATTGTAGAAAAAAAGAAATGAAACAACACCCCTTTTCAACATTTTGCTCTACCTCCATTATTTAAGGAGCTACTAAAGAATTCGTTCTTATTGACTCACCCTGTATATATATTTATACAAATATATATATATACAGGGTGTCCCACGACGCCCCCGACGAAACGGCTTATTTTAAATAGGTCACTCTATATATTATTTTATTTCCTGATTCTACGTCGAATTCTAAACGCATTCCATGTATAATATCTTATACCTAAGTCTAATCGGTTTTGACATATTTCAAATTTCATGACAAAAATAACGTTTGCAGACCGAAAATGAATTACCCATTTTGACTGTAGATAGCCTTTACAATTTAACCTGGCTGGTTTCTATGTAGAAAAGAATCTACTTTAACAGACTTCGTATAATATTTTGATTATTATTAACAATAATTTGATTTGAGCACAAGGCAGTCAAAAACAAGAATAAAAATGAAATTTTTTATTATTCAGCATTAAAAATAAAGGTAACTTGGTATTCTGAAAATTTGTAGTTTTGGAAATATTGGTAATTTAATATTTTTCTATTGCAAAAATGCTATAGCTTTTAAGTTCGGTTACTTTTAGTCGGCCATGAGGGCGTTACAAAAGAACCAAGTGGTAAATAGATGTCACTGTCACCTATTTGCTAAAAATTATTAACAATAATGGCGGAATGCTTAAATTATTCAAATGAAGATTGTTTCAATCTATTTATTATTTATGAATAATGCAATAAAATAATATCAAGAACGTGTGATACATTTGCAGAAAAAAATTTATTTAGAAAAAAGACAATGAAAATTAGAGTACACAAAAGTTTAAGAGAAATAGTTTTTTCAGTAAATGTTCATCTTAACAATAATTATTTATAGGTTGCTTTTTTATTGATTCAGTATTTAAATTTTTAAACTCATTCCTTACTCGCTGCATGCAATCTTCCATGGTTGTTACTGTGATGTGGCAACTCGTCTCTTAACTGTACCCTAAATAAAAAATCGAGCATTGATAGATCTGGGGAACAGGGTGGCCAAAGATCATAAAAAGGTTTTGTAAAAATTGTTGTTTAAGTAGCCACTATGTGGAGGTGTATCATCATGTTGGTAAAATAGGTTTCTGTGATCAGCTAGCGGTAAATTGTGTAAATAATCTTGTGTTCGCAGATATGGAGTAGCAAAAGTATCACACGGTCTTGATATTACTTTATCATGTTCTCCATAAATAAAATAGACAGATTCAAATAAGCTTCGTTTGTATAATTTGAGCGTTTCGGCATTATTAATAATTGTTAGCAAGTAGATAACAGTGACATTAATTTAGCACTTGATTGTTTTCTAAAGCCGTCATGGCCAAATAAAAGTAGTGGAACTTAGAAGCCGTATCATTTTTGTAATAGAAAAATGGTAAATTGCCAATATTTCGAAAACTACAAATTTTTGGAATAGACGACTTTATACAAAGTTACCCATCTTTATTTTTAATGCTGAATAATATAAAATAATAAAAAAATAATAAAACAGGGTGGTCCCATTTGAAAGAATTGACTTTCGACAGTTTTTTCAATTTCATTTTTATCCTTGTTTTTTGAACACATGAATTCCTATGACGCACATGCATCTTATTAATAATAGTCAAAATATTATACGAAGTCTGTTAAAATAGATCCTTTTCTACATAGAAACCAGGCAAGTTAAATTATAAAGGTTATCGTACAGTCAAAATTGGTAATCCTTTTTCGGTTTGCAAACGTAATTTTTTACATAAAATTTGAAATATGTCAAAAACGGTTAGACTTAGGTATAGGATATTATACACGGAATGTGTTTAGAATTTGAAGTAGAATCCAGAAATGAAATAGTATAGAGGGTGTCCTATTTATAATAAGCAAGTTGACATCTACTTCTTGTGTAACCGAAAGTACCACCATTTTGAAAATATTTTAGCCATAAAACTCCCATCGACTTTAGTACACTACCAAAAATTTCCAACGGCTACTTTTCGAGACAACACTCTGTATATATACATTGTGTCTAAACCTCGATGGTGATGTATTATTTCTATCTCAGTTATTATAAGAGATACAGAAACTGTTAAATTACAGAAGTTTTGTAGAATTTTAAGCAGATTTCAAATATGTTTTTCATTTTATTTTATCTTTTTTAGTTATCACGATATTCTACAAAACCGAAAATTGCATTGAATTGAATTGAAACAGAATTGAAATTGCGGAACTCTTTTTTTCTTCAATAACACAGTAGGCGTTCATTTGACAAGTTTTAGACTTGCACATGATGAAAACACTTTTTATCAGGAAACTTTTGTGGTCAATGTCAACTTTCAAACGTGTTTTGTTTTTCAGTTATGTGTGTCAACTTTTGTTTTTCTTATAGCGGCCCTGTTTGATTTTTATTTCATGTGATCCCTCTCGAAAGAATTTTTCCAACGATATGTCACACATTTGAATCATATTTTAGATAAGGGACACTATTCGAGAAAAACTGTAATTTGAATAAAAGGTAGGTACCCTGTGAATAATTTAATTCCAATGAAAAGAAAAGATAGGAGATTTAAAGTTATTTGTGTAATGTAGTACAAATTAAGTTATCAATGGTGTTAATAACCAATGGTGTAAACAATAGAATGTGGTAAGTAACATATTTAGAAAATTTTCCCGAAACGCGTCAGCCAGATTCGAGAATATTTCGAAGATTAGTTTTGAATTTATTGTAATTTTACTGCAAGTAGACCAGCAGCAGTGTCTTTGAATGAAGAAAGAATGGACCATATTATACATGTAGCAAATCAAAATACGTCAGGTTCTGTCCGCGTATTTGCTAGATAAACAGGGATCACAAAGAGTTATAGTGCATCAAATTTTGAAGAAAAGTCATTACATCCTTATAAACCTATAATAGTCAAATGCCTCAATGATTATTATCCTATAATATATCAGTTCTGTAGGTGGTATGAACAAAAATGCATGGCAGATAAAAATTTGCATTTGAAGATAATGTAGACAGATGAAATAAGATTTACCAATGCTGGAGTTTTCAATCGACCTAACCGACATTTTTGCTCACCAGAAAATTCTAGGTTAAAAGAACAAAGACCGTTTCAACAAAACTATGGGATAAAGGTTGGTTTAACAGGTAAACTTAATGTGTATTAAACCTGTTTTTGTTATGAGAAATGTAAGAAATCATTTTTTTCAGGCAATTAAATTATCAGACCATTTTTTAAAAATTATTACTTAAAAATTATTACTTAAGGTACTTAAATTTATTGAGGAATGAAATTTTACCTGCGATAAAGGGAACTGTCGATAATCTACATGAAATATGGTACCAGCAAGATGGTTGTGCACCGTACAATGCTAGAGCAGTAACTGAATTTTAGCCCAAAATTTTCCCAATCGCGTAATGTCCAAGAATGGTCCTATGATGCCAGTAGGTATTAGGGCGACCTAGGCCGGGCTCCGCCCCCAGATGGGGCCCCCTTAGGGCTCCGCTGGGCTCCCAACTCTCAAAATCAAAATGGGGCACCCAACTGTCAAAATGGCGCCCCAGCTGTCTAGACCAAAGACCCATAGATCTACAAATCAGAGGGGCCAAAGACCCATAGACCTACAAATCAGAAGAACTACAAGCCTCTAGGGCCCTCAACATAACCTCAAAGCCATAGCGTTGTATGGGCACGGTTCTAGAGCAGAAATCTAAAGGAGGTCGCACACGGTGAATTATATATAAAGATTACTTACTCTGTTGTGGACTAATCAGCTGGCACTGAACTCACGTACAACTCTGTGTGATATATCTACGAGAGCTCCAGGTATACCACAACAAAAGGTCCATTGAAGAGAGCTTCAGGTATACCACAACAAAATATTTAAAAACTTAACCCAACTTTCCGAACACCGGAGCCCCCGTACGTAATATCTCCATACTGACGACGACGAGAGCTTAAAACTTAACCAAACTTTTTGTGTGTGGAACAAGCACGACCGACCACCAACACAGACCACTCTAGACTGAAGCACATACGCCTGCGCGCGTAATATATTAATAATAAATATCTAATTATCTCCATACTGGCGAGAGTAACAACAATTTAAAAACTTAACCCAACTTTCCGAACACCGGACTCTCCGTACGTAGTATATAATTATTAACGAATTATTTATCTCAACGACAAGAACAATAGCAATTTAAAAACTTAACCTAACTTTTTGTGTGTGTGGAACAAGCACGACCGACCACCAACTCAGACCACTCTAGACTGAACCCACATACGCCTGCGCCCGTAATATAATAATAATAAATATCTAATTATCTCCATACTGGCGAGAGTAACAACAATTTGAAACCTAACTTTAGCGCGGGAATTTAGCACGCATGTAATATCTATTGATTGCGTATCTCCATAAATTAACGAGCAAGACAGCGAGCACCTTATGACAACAACAACAGTAACTAAAGATATGTGTGTAGGGAACCATGACGTACAATCGCGAACTATTTAAATGCAGAATTGCGTATCTCCATAAATTAACGAGCAAGACAGCGAGCATCTTATGACAACAGTAAATACCTAGAAAGATGTGCCCGTAAGTGGTCTCAAGGCGGCGTGTTGTTATTACAGAATTTTCAACAAAACGAGCTCCGGTCACAGTTACGAAGAAATATTAATAATTTCAAAAACTGTAAATGTACACAAATATTTACAGAGACAACTAAAATATTCACAATTAAAATGCAATATAAATACAATTAATATAAAATTATAATCTAAACAAAGACATGTCTTTCAATAAATCTATCTTCATCATAAACTGCCGTTATTCGAAAGTTTATGGTGCAGAATCAGTTAACCTCAGCAACTCTGAAGCTGGTGGGGGTGCCTGCAGAGGCGATGGTAGTGATAAATTAAACTCTTCAGGTAGAACCTCTACAGCTAGTAATCGACCATGCAGCTCGTCGAGTAGCAAACAATCATCTTGGCTTAAACCAGGCAGGGGGCTACTGCTGTAAAAATAATAATAATAACTACACAACCAAAATAGACAATTAATTAACAAATGTTTTTTTTTATTTAAAACATACTAAAAGTTTCTACATCGCTACAGTTCAATACTTATATACTGCCGTGCTAAAATCAAACGCGGCATCTACTGGTAGCAAAGAATAGATAAATTTAACATCAAAGGTTTTCATAGCCCTTGGTAGCATACAATATAGGTTATTTGAGAAAGCTGATTGCCAATGTAAAATGACGTGAAAAATCGTTTAGACATGTTTAATTTTTTAAAAAAAGTTCATACTAAAAAACCGATACGACTTTTATTGTTAAAAATATTTGTGTACATACTATATGTTATATTAATTTAAAACGCGACAGTCTAGCTTAGCATCCACAGGGAAATAATTAGTCCAGAGTGGTCTGTGTTGGTGGTCGGTCGTGCTTGTTCCACACACACAAAAAGTTAGGTTAAGTTTTTAAATTGCTATTGTTCTTGTCGTTGAGATAAATAATTCGTTAATAATTATATACTACGTACGGAGAGTCCGGTGTTCGGAAAGTTGGGTTAAGTTTTTAAATTGTTGTTACTCTCGCCAGTATGGAGATAATTAGATATTTATTATTAATATATTACGCGCGCAGGCGTATGTGCTTCAGTCTAGAGTGGTCTGTGTTGGTGGTCGGTCGTGCTTGTTCCACACACAAAAAGTTTGGTTAAGTTTTAAGCTCTCGTCGTCGTCAGTATGGAGATATTACGTACGGGGGCTCCGGTGTTCGGAAAGTTGGGTTAAGTTTTTAAATATTTTGTTGTGGTATACCTGAAGCTCTCTTCAATGGACCTTTTGTTGTGGTATACCTGGAGCTCTCGTAGATATATCACACACAGTTGTACGTGAGTTCAGTACCAGCTGATTAGTCCACAACAGAGTAAGTAATCTTTATATATAATTCACCGTGTGCGACCTCCTTTAGATTTCTGCTCTAGAACCGTGCCCATACAACGCTATGGCTTTGAGGTTATGTTGAGGGCCCTAGAGGCTTGTAGTTCTTCTGATTTGTAGGTCTATGGGTCTTTGGCCCCTCTGATTTGTAGGTCTATGGGTCTTTGGTCTAGACAGCTGGGGCGCCATTTTGACAGTTGGGGGCCCCATTTTTCATTTTGACAGTTGGGGGCCCCATTTTGGTTTTGAGAGTTGGGGGCCCAGCGGAGCCCTAAGGGTCCCCATCTGGGGGCGGAGCCCGGCCTAGGTCGCCCTAATACCTACTGACATCATAGGACCATTCTTGGACATTACGCGATTGGGAAAATTTTGGGCTAAAATTCAGTTACTGCTCTAGCATTGTACGGTGCACAACCATCTTGCTGGTACCATATTTCATGTAGATTATCGACAGTTCCCTTTATCGCAGGTAAAATTTAATTCCTCAATAAATTTAAGTACCTTAAGTAATTATTTTTAAGTAATAATTTTTAAAAAATGGTCTGGTAATTTAATTGCCTGAAAAAAATGATTTCTTACATTTCTCATAACAAAAACAGGTTTAATACACAGTAAGTTTACCTGTTAAACCAACCTTTATCCCATAGTTTTGTTGAAACGGTCTTTGTTCTTTTAACCTAGAATTTTCTGGTGAGCAAAAATGTCGGTTAGGTCGATTGAAAACTCCAGCATTGGTAAATCTTATTTCATCTGTCCACATTATCTTCAAATGCAAATTTTTATCTGCCATGCATTTTTGTTCATACCACCTACAGAACTGATATATTATAGGATAATAATCATTGAGGCATTTGACTATTATAGGTTTATAAGGATGTAATGACTTTTCTTCAAAATTTGATGCACTATAACTCTTTGTGATCCCTGTTTATCTAGCAAATACGCGGACAGAACCTGACGTATTCTGATTTGCTACATGTATAATATGGTCCATTCTTTCTTCATTCAAAGCCACTGCTGCTGGTCTACTTGCAGTAAAATTACAATAAATTCAAAACTAATCTACGAAATATTCTCGAATCTGGCTAACGCGTTTCGGGAAAATATTCTAAATATGTTACTTACCACATTCTATTGTTTACACCATTGGTTATTAACACCATTGATAACTTAATTTGTACTACATTACACAAATAACTTTAAATCTCCTATCTTTTCTTTTCATTGGAATAAAATTATTCACAGGGTACCTACCTTTTATTCAAATTACAGTTTTTCTCGAATAGTGCCCCTTATCTAAAATATGATTCAAATGTGTGACATATCGTTGGAAAAATTCTTTCGAGAGCGATCACATGAAATAAAAATCAAACAGGGCCGCTATAAGAAAAACAAAAGTTGACACACATAACTGAAAAACAAAACACGTTTGAAAGTTGACATTGACCACAAAAGTTTCCTGATAAAAAGTGTTTTCATCATGTGCAAGTCTAAAACTTGTCAAATGAACGCCTACTGTGTTTTTGAAGAAAAAAAGAGGTCCGCAATTTCAATTCTGTTTCAATTCAATTCAATGCAATTTTCGGTTTTGTAGAATATCGTGATAACTAAAAAAGATAAAATAAAATGAAAAACATATTTGAAATCTGCTTAAAATTCTACAAAACTTCTGTAATTTAACAGTTTCTGTATCTCTAATAATAACTGAGATAGAAATAATACATCACCATCGAGGTTTAGACACAATGTATATATACAGAGTGTTGTCTCGAAAAGTAGCCGTTGGAAATTTTTGGTAGTGTACTAAAGTCGATGGGAGTTTTATGGCTAAAATATTTTCAAAATGGTGGTACTTTCGGTTACACAAGAAGTAGATGTCAACTTGCTTATTATAAATAGGACACCCTCTATACTATTTCATTTCTGGATTCTACTTCAAATTCTAAACACATTCCGTGTATAATATCCTATACCTAAGTCTAATGTTTTTGACATATTTCAAATTTTATGTAAAAAATTACGTTTGCAAACCGAAAAAGGATTACCAATTTTGACTGTACGATAACCTTTATAATTTAACTTGCCTGGTTTCTATGTAGAAAAGGATCTATTTTAACAGACTTCGTATAATATTTTGACTATTATTAATAAGATGCATGTGCGTCATAGGAATTCATGTGTTCAAAAAACAAGGATAAAAATGAAATTGAAAACACTGTCGAAAGTCAATTCTTTCAAGTGGGACCATCCTGTTTTATTATTTTTTTATTATTTTATATTATTCAGCATTAAAAATAAAGATGGGTAACTTTGTATAAAGTCGTCTATTCCAAAAATTTGTAGTTTTCGAAATATTGGCAATTTACCATTTTTCTATTACAAAAATGATACGGCTTCTAAGTTCAACTACTTTTAGTTGGCCATGACGGCTTTAGAAAACAATCAAGTGCTAAATTAATGTCACTGTTATCTACTTGCTAACAATTATTAATAATGCCGAAACGCTCAAATTATACAAACGAAGCTTATTTGAATCTGTCTATTTTATTTATGGAGAACATGATAAAGTAATATCAAGAACGTGTGATACTTTTGCTACTCCATATCTGCGAACACAAGATTATTTACACAATTTACCGCTAGCTGATCACAGAAACCTATTTTACCAACATGATGATACACCTCCACATAGTGGCTACTTAAACAACAATTTTTACAAAACCTTTTTATGATCTTTGGCCACCCTGTTCCCCAGATCTATCAATGCTCGATTTTTTATTTAGGGTACAGTTAAGAGACGAGTTGCCACATCACAGTAACAACCATGGAAGATTGCATGCAGCGAGTAAGGAATGAGTTTAAAAATTTAAATACTGAATCAATAAAAAAGCAACCTATAAATAATTATTGTTAAGATGAACATTTACTGAAAAAACTATTTCTTTTAAACTTTTGTGTACTCTAATTTTCATTGTCTTTTTTCTAAATAAATTTTTTTCTGCAAATGTATCACACGTTCTTGATATTATTTTATTGCATTATTCATAAATAATAAATAGATTGAAATAATCTTCATTTGAATAATTTAAGCATTCCGCCATTATTGTTAATAATTTTTAGCAAATAGGTGACAGTGACATCTATTTACCACTTGGTTCTTTTGTAACGCCCTCATGGCCGACTAAAAGTAACCGAACTTAAAAGCTATAGCATTTTTGCAACAGAAAAATATTAAATTACCAATATTTCCAAAACTACAAATTTTCAGAATACCAAGTTACCTTTATTTTTAATGCTGAATAATAAAAAATTTCATTTTTATTCTTGTTTTTGACTGCCTTGTGCTCAAATCAAATTATTGTTAATAATAATCAAAGTATTATACGAAGTCTGTTAAAGTACATTCTTTTCTACATAGAAACCAGTCAGGTTAAATTGTAAAGGCTATCTACAGTCAAAATGGGTAATTCATTTTCGGTCTGCAAACGTTATTTTTGTCATAAAATTTGAAATATGTCAAAACCGATTAGACTTAGGTAAGATATTATACATGGAATGCGTTTAGAATTCGACGTAGAATCAGGAAATAAAATAATATATAGAGTGACCTATTTAAAATAAGCCGTTTCGTCGGGGGCGTCGTGGGACACCCTGTATATATATATATATACAGAGTGAGTTTTATGTATGGAACGCCTCAATTATCTCGGAAACGGCTTGCCCGATTTTTATGAATTTTGGTTTATAAGGGTTTTGTAATATGGCCGATATTATTGTGGCATTTACATTGTTGTCAGATCTTTCGTTTTTCCGGAAATATACTGAAATTTGTTATTTCAAATGGATCACCCTATATATTTTTTTGTTTTTGAAATCTCTAAGAAATTTAGAATATTTTTCATGTAATGTTCCCTATACCTAATTGCCATAATTTCGGAGTTACAGCTACATTTGCAATATCTCCGCCGAAGTTAAAATATTACATCAGGGCGGCTATGTCTGCGACAAAAACAATTTTGACGTTTTAATAAACTATTATTGTTGATGTTTATTGAAAGTTACAATGGACCGTTTATCTGAGAAAGAACGAATTGAGATTTTAATGATATTAGGATATGGTGATGTGCGTAGAAGTCAACAGGAAACGTGTAATATCTTTAATAATTTATATCCTAATAGAAATCCCATAGGATCTTTTGAAAACATAAAGTAAAGGCGGTTACAGCTGATGCTCAAAATGTTGTCCGTTTACTTCCATACAAGAAGCCATGCGATGTTTAAAACTTTGCAGTACATTTTGTAACATTCCTGACTGCTCAATTCTTCTTATCTCTGTGGTAATCCTATCTTTTAATTCCTGAATATTGGCAGGTTTGGTTTTATAAACCATATTTTTTAAGTGACCCCACAGGAAATAGTCTAAAGGATTCATGTCGGGTGATCGCGGGGGCCATTCGATAAAACCACGCCTTCCAATCCATCTTCTGGGAAACACATCGTTTAGGTATTGCCTCACGTCACGCGCATAGTGAGGTGGAGCTCCATCTTGTTGCACCCAAATATTGTTATTTGGGACATTGTTATTGTCTGAAAGTTTCAAATAATAAAATTTCTAAATTAACAGGCAATTGAGAATACTTACTTAGATTTGGAAATAACCGAGCCAACTCAGGTATAATATTATTCTGTAATAAATTTAAATACGCCGGACCATTTAAGTTTCCTTCAATGAAAAAAGGACCAATTATTTTGTCGCCTATTATTCCAGCCCATACATTAATCTTTTGTGGAAATTGGGTGTGGGATTCTCTCATCCAACGAGGATTGTTACGTGACCAGTATCTGCAATTATGCCGATTTACGTTTCCATCAATACAAAAAGTGGCCTCATCGGAAAACATAACATTATTTAAAAAATTTGGATTATTTTTATCGTAACATTTTTCCATCATTGTGTCGGCAAACTCTTCACGTCTATCGAAATCATCATCTGACAACTCTTGAACCAATCTTACTTTGTAAGGATGGAATTTATTGGCATGTAAAATTTTCATCATGGATGTTTGAGAAATATCAACTTCCCTGGATATTTGTCTAGTACTCAAGTGTGGATCTTCTTCTAACATAACACAAACATCTAAAGATTTGTCTTCAGTTGTTGCAGTTTTATACGCTCTGATTTCGGTAAATCTTTTATGGCTTCAGTTTGGTTAAACTTTTTTAACAACTTACTCACAGAAGTTGTTGTTATGGGATTTCTATTAGGATATAAATTATTAAAGATATTACACGTTTCCTGTTGACTTCTACGCACATCACCATATCCTAATATCATTAAAATCTCAATTCGTTCTTTCTCAGATAAACGGTCCATTGTAACTTTCAATAAACACCAACAATAATATTTATTAAAACGTCAAAATTGTTTTTGTCGCAGACATAGCCGCCCTGATGTAATATTTTAACTTCGGCGGAGATATTGCAAATGTAGCTGTAACTCCGAAATTATGGCAATTAGGTATAGGGAACATTACATGAAAAATATTCTAAATTTCTTAGAGATTTCAAAAACAAAAAAATATATAGGGTGGTTTATTTGAAATAACAAATTTCAGTATATTTCCGGAAAAACGAAAGATCTGACAACAATGTAAATGCCACAATAATATCGGCCATATTACAAAACCCTTATAAACCAAAATTCATAAAAATCGGGCAAGCCGTTTCCGAGATAATTGAGGCGTTCCATACATAAAACTCACTCTGTATATCAAATAAAATAACTCGCATCTTCCCAGTCTGGAAGCATGGAACACTCTCCTGTCCTTCCTAGTTCGCACCGGCAGGCTTGTTCGCGTTTTGGTGGGGTTACCGTTTACTTGCCAATCAGCGTATTATTATACTAAAGTTGAGATGTTGAGAATTTAGGCAACCAGGAATTAGGTTGGTGTTTTACAGGGTGCATAATAGCCAACCTAATGGAACGAACATTGAAATTACGTTACAAAGTCTTCACAAAAAAATCGAATTTTAGGATGGGACTTCATGGAGAACCAAGGGCCATTTTTCGGCGCAAGCTTCCGTCAGAAGTTAACACCGTCACACATAAAACTTGGTTCACGTAAACACACTACTCCAAATAATTAATTATTCTGATTACAACGATGTGTCTTTTTCCAAAATTCGCAGGTAAATAAAAAAGTTACTTCAGTAGAAAGTTACAAAAAAATGAAGATGAACTGGACTCTTATGGACTGCCATGATTAGATTAAAAAGCAGTAGGGTGTTGTGACTGATTATGACATTTATTTACGTGTCTATTTCAGAAAACGACCCATAGATACAATCAGAAACATCTATTATTTCGAGTAAAGTACTAAAGTAAAAGTAGACCAAATTTATATTCTAGAGAAAAAATTATGAAAGAAGTATGATTTCAAATATTTTGTAGTATCAAAAATAAAAAAGTTAGCATTTGTAGGGAGTGAACATAAACATTTAAATTTTCCTGACCTGCAAAAATACACAATAACTATGATATTGGTTATGAGGGTCACTATTGTTGAACTGTACGTATAGATAGGTCTTGGTAGAGACAAATAATGACTAAAAAAAAATATTTCAAAACAGTTCAGAAATCGCCTGTAGGTAAATACTAATAGTTTCAAGATATGAATATATTATTCTATTTCTATTACCTCCAGGAGAAAACTCTCACTGCTTCTTGTGACCTGCAATGAAAACAAAGCCGCTTGTATTTTATCGACTTATGCTTTGTTATCAAATTATGAAATTCGACATTTTTAAGTTGTGACGGGGGTAAACTGAATGTTGGGAGTCACTTCTTTTTCTCAATTAGACTGCAGTACTGCATATTATGTACTTTTACTGTAACCCTCATTACCAATATCATATTTGCAGGTCGCTTCATAAATCTGGAATTTTTTCTTCCGTAACTGACAATAATTTTGAAATGAATGTAAACAAAATACAACAATAACACTACATCACGCAGGCGTAAAAAATTTTGAATTGTGTAGGTACGTAATAAATTTTATAGCTCCCTTTCAAAGAAACTATAGAAGGTATTCAAAATTGTCAAAAAATACAAAGATTCCCAGCAAATTGGGCACTATGTTGCTATATGTAAGAGAAAATTTAGTAATAAGTGGATGACCTTTGACGATCTAAAATCAAAATCATTTACCCAACTATTTTGAGGTCCATCATGAAGTCAAGTGAAGTATTTTTAGATAATATTATATATGTAAATAAAATGGTTTTTGTCACTTTTTTGACTTCCTCATTAAGTTACTAACATACGAATGTTAGAATGTTAATTATAATCTAATAATTATCATTTCCTTCGTAGCCATATTTATGTTACCTGCTACTCTCATTTATTTAATTTAAAAGTATCAATAACAAATACATTTCATTTGTTTATAACATTTATATATATTGTATGTATATATATATTATACATAAAATATTCCCCTTGAAAGGAATTTTGCTGTCAGATTTTTACAATCTTAACAAAGGGAGACCAATGAGTAATTTGGTCCTATCCTAATTTAACTAAAATTGAAAATGTTAGAGCTAAGGTCTTACTTACTAGTGTACCTTAGAGTCTGGTAACTTAATTACACTAAAACTAACGTGTAACGCTAACCGCACAATACTCTGCTTTTATACTGATATAATCAGTTTACTAACTCAAAGGGCTAAACCGTCTTGAGCCTTCTTACTATGTTAGTGTTGTCGAGGAGCTGGATGCCCTCGATGTTCACATGTTGATGGAGTCGTTGTTCGTGAGTCCTTGAAAATTTGGTAATTGTCTGCTCTACAGTGTCCATTTGAACATCTCGATGAAGGTCGCTGTTTCTGATGTACCAAGGCGCTTTGACGATGTTCCGCAATACTCTGTTCTGAAATATTTTAATGATTAATATATTACTCTTACTGGGACAGCTCCAGAGTTGTATTATATAGGTCCATACTGGCTTGAGGATTTGTTTATACAATAGTTTTTTGTTGTAAGTTGATAAGCAGGAGTGTCTACCAAGTTGCCAGTACATTTTCTTATAACTGATGTCTAGCTCTTCTCTTTTCTTTTTAACATGGACTTTCCTGCGAAGTCTTCCGTCTAATGCATATGGAATCTGGGCGTTGTTCATGTTAACAGGTATTTGTTGTTCTGTTTTATTGTGAAATTAATCTGCACTAATTTGGTTTCATTCAGCTTGATACGCCATCTTCTGGTCCAGTTATAGAGTTGGTTAAGTGATGTATGCAGTTTATTTGCAGCTTCTTTATAGCCCTTGCCTGTCGCAAGAATGGCAGCATCATCTGCAAACGTGGCTATTTGGTTTTGCTCTAACTGTAGTATGTCACTGATATAGATCAGATATAAGATAGGCCTTAGGACGCTTCCTTGTGGTACTCCTGCTCTATTTTCTTTTAATTCAGTGTATGCTTCATCTTGTTTGACACTGAAGGGTCTATCCGAGGTATATGATTCCAATAATTCTGAGTATTTATATGGAAGTAACTTATTTAGTCTATATTTTAACCCATCATGCCACACTTTATCAAAAGCCTGCGCGACATCGAGGAATATCGCCGAACAGACTTCTTTGTTATCTAGCGACGTTTCTGTTACGTCAGAATTTTTTCGAACAATTTTGATATTACAGGTAGCAGGGATATCGGCCTGTAAGATGAAACTACATGGGGGTTTTTCCCTGGTTTGGGTGTCATAATGACTTCTGCCACGTTTCACACTTTAGGAACATACCTTAATCTGAATGAAGCTTTAATGAGATTTGTTAGTTGGATTACAGCTTTTTTTGGAAGATGTTGCAATACCTCTCCAGTGAGTGATTAGATCAAAGCCTGGTGCTTTCTTGGGTTTTTCTTTTATCTCTTTTGCTACTTCCTGAGGGGAGTTGGTCTGATATTTTATTTCTTGCTCAGCAGGTATTTCCAAGTCTGATAGTTCCTCTCCTGGGTTTGGCTTAAATGTCTTTTCAAGATGTTCTGCAAACCTAGTTGCTTTTTGCATATTATTCCTAGCCCAGCTACCATCTGTATTTCTGATTGAAGCATTCTGCATTATTGGTCTTTTTAATCCCTTTGTAGCTTTTCAAAGAGAGTAGTCAGTGCTCTTATTATTTGTCAACTTTCATAGATTAAGTCTCTTATTTCCTTAGGATAGTTATTATTTCCCTTTGACCCCTGGATTATAGGGGGGGAGGTATTAATCCATGCTGCTTTCTGCCTATAGGTAAAGAGCAATTCCACCTCTTCGTCCAGCTGTTCTGCCGTTCTGAATGGAACTGATAGATCGATGGCATTCTCAAGATCCATACTGAAACTCCAACTTGGCAATCTGTTAATTTGCTTGTTAATCTTGGAGCTTTTTGGTTTTGGATAATGGTATCGCTGAAAGTGAGATGTATGGGAGAGTGATTTGATTTCAGGTCCCATGCTTCATCAACTTCGATATAGTTTGCTGAAATATTTCGTACTATAAAGAAATTTATGTGGTCTGGTATTTTATTACTATCTGTGGGCCAATAAGGTGGCTTGCCAACTGGCAAGCCACCTTATTGAAAAAGTGAGACGTATTATTATTATTAGTAGTATTATTATTATTAAAATGTGAGACGTACTCAACTGAGTGCGTCTCACATTTTAGCTGGGTCATTGCTTCCATAAATCTTTTTTACCTGTAGGTGTTGGTAGTCTTGATCCCCAATGAGTGTGCTTAGTTAGTAGCATTGAATTCGCCGCCAATGATAAATCTTTGACCTTGAGTATTAAGAAAGTTTAAGTACTTTCTTTAGTAATTGTGTGTCTTGAAGGCAATATACAAATACAACGATGACCTCATAAGCCGAAGCTGCTTTGGCACTATACTCCAACTTTGTAATACGTTCATCCATTTTGTTCAACTTTTCCAGTATTTGCTGGAGGGTATTGTTAATGGACGAATCCTTTTTATTGTCACTTCCTTTTCTTTTTTGACGTTTACTACTTGCGCGAAGGTTTTAGACTTTACAACTTTATTGTTTCTACTTTCAGGCTTTTTGGGTATTGCACGCTGAGACTGTGTAGGTAAGTTTAGTTTTTGGCTACTACGGAACCTCTGTAGTTAGCAGGATGCTTTTCGCCGCAGTGAACGCATTTTGGTTTATCATCTTTCGGCTTTCTACACTCTGCTGTTAAGTGTTTACAAGTGCACCTAATAATAGATCGTGGGTCTTTTGCGCAATAGGTGTGTAATTTGTGTGTGTCCATATGGTTGGATCCCTTCAGAAATCCAACTTGGATTTCTGAAGGGGTACTATTTCTACATATCCATGATTTTTTTTATTTCATATATTTTCTCAGTACTTTCATGTGATACTTTCAAATGATGTATATTTTATGTGACACCATTACTATTGTTTTGTATTCGTTGATGAAAACTAAATTTACAATATGCAGTGAATGCACATATAATGTCTACAAAAGTTAACGTTTTTATTTTCGATCCTACAAAGTAGTCAAGTCATACTGTGTAAATATTTGTTTGTATTAAATCTAAACCTGGTCTGAAAAAATAAATGACACCCCTTTGAGAAAATTTAATGTTTTTGATTTTTTTAACTGAAAAGGCTGATGTTGATAAATGATGATGGATTGTATCGATGCGTCGTTTTCTGAAATCGACTAGTAAATAAAAGAGTTATATCCTGTCACAACACCTTAATGCTATTTAATCTAATCTACTGTATTAAGTAGATTAGATTAGTATAGTATTATAGTAATACTATACTGAAGTAACTTTTTTATTTATCTGCGAATTTTGGAAACAACACATCGTTATAATCAGAATAATTAATTGTTTGGAGCAGTGTGTTTATGTGAACCAAGTTTTATAAGAGTAGCGCTGTTAACTTCAGACGAAAGCTAGCACATCCACAAACTAACCCTTTTGGAGGCGAGCGGAAAATTTGTAATAGGGTAGCAAAAGAGCGTAAAAATAGCCACGAAGTTCCATCTCAACATTCGAATTTTTGTGAAAACCTATAAATTGTTCCCTATGAGGAGGTCTCCCAATCTCTGGGTGGGGTGGTTCGCTTCAGTTATGGCACGTTATAGAGCCATTAAATAGCTTTAAATAGTTTACGCGAACCATGTTTTACAAGTGTGGTGGAGCTAGCTACAGGCGGAGGCTAGCACCTCCACAAACTAACACATCAACTTGGAGGCGATCCGATAAATTTATAATAGGGTACCAAAATAGCCTAAAAATAGCTATTAAATCTCTATAAAGTACTATCCCAAAATTCGTTTATGGTGAAGCCAGCTTCCGCGACGTTTTTTTTTTTTAACATTCCAGAACAGGGCACGCAAGTTTTGGGTCCTTGTTTTTCTCTTCCAGTAAAACACAGACTTTTACACAGAATAACTTTAATGAATACTTTCACAATGAAATGCAGAGTACAAATATTGCATGTTTCTAAGCGTTAGTTATATTTATTAAGAATAAATGCTGAGTTGAATTTTATTATTATCAAGCTAAGGAGAATTGCGTCTATAATCTATATCTTTCTTATGAAATGAATGAGTAAACAGATAATATAATATATATAGGGTGGTCATATAACTCCTCCCTCTTTAAAATGGATCCAACGGAGTGGAACGAAGTTCGGATTCACCATTGGTCTCACCATTGGAATTATTTTTCCTTCGTCTCAAGAACAGGTAACGGGAACATACTTTCATAAGTGGTTTCCAGAAAATTGTTACCAGAAGGCAGGAACACACAAGGAATATGATTAAATAAAACTTCGTATTTGAAGAGAAGTTTGGGTCTTCGATTGAAAGGGGTTGAACATGATTCATGGTCATCTGCATGTCATGAATTTCATCAAGTGCAACGTGATGGAGTACCAGAGGTCTATTTGTCACACTCGATATATCGGGCATTGTGTCAATTTCAGGTTGAGAAAATTGGGAACCATTAATATAATTTAGGTCCATAGAGAACGTGGCACCTTTGATATGAACTGTGCATCCGTCAGGAATTGTAATAAGTGTTGGTTTTGTAATTCTCGTTAGTCCATTTTGATCACAGTAAGTAAAGTAAGTAAATACTTTTATTCCAAGGATAATTTACAATTATATAGGAAACGTCAAAATATACAACTACAAACAATAGAAATGTTACAAAGTATACACACACAAATAAGTAAATAAAACAAGTTATACACAGCCACAAATATTAAAAAATTACAATTATTTGATAGAGGTTCAGTGCTGCAATATGGACAATATAAAAATATTTTTAAGTATTCTCATAGAAATCTTGGATTGAATAAGGACACATATCAATAAGAAAATGCTTAACTTTTACTTTAAATTGATGCAATTTTCTAATACCTTTAAGATTATGTGGAAGTCTATTAAAAAGTTTTATACCAATTATGCTAGGAGACATCATACACACACCCAAACGTCGATAAGGCATATAAAAATTTGAATTATGTCTCGTGTCATACGAGTGAACGTCACTATGACACATATATTTATTCTTATTTTTAAAGATTAAGACAAGCAGATTCATAATATAAACACCAAAAACCGTCAACAGTCTCAAATCAATAAACAGATTACGACAGGAGTAACCATAAGGAGCATTCATAATACACCTTATGATCCTTTTCTGCGACAAAAACACATTCTTTACCTGGGGAGAACCACCCCAGATAGTTATTGCGTAGCTAATTCTAGACTGTATTTCACTAAAGTAATACAATCTAAGATGATGCAGTCTAAGGGTTCTTTTTAAATTTCTAACCTGATGACATTTGGAATTCAATAGTTTGCATAAATTAAAACAGTGACTTGCGAAAGACAAATCAGAATCAAAAGTCACACCAAGGAATTTTACATGACCAACATTCAAAATACTTGAGTTGTTAACAGATATGTCAAAACAAGGTACAGTCCTATCTTGACGAGTGTGAAATGAGACAGAGTTAGTCTTGTTAGTGTTAAATAACAATGATTGATCACTCGACCAGGCTGAAAATTTTTTAAGAGCATTTGAAATTTTTGTTTGTAGAAAATTAGAATTTTTATCGCTAAACAATAATACTGAGTCATCAGCATAGAGTGACGTAAATGACTCTGGTAAGATAAGGGGAAGTTCATTAATATATATCACAAACAGTATGGGGCCTAGTATTGATCCCTGTGGTACTCCATTTTTATTAATGATAGAATTTGACAAAGCTGTATTTCCCTTGTTTGTAATTTTAACTAAATGTGCTCTGTTTTTTAAATAAGAGGCAAACCAATCATCTGCCTTGCCCCTCACGCCATATTTATAAAGCTTATCCTTCAGAGTATTGTGCTGCACGCAATCGAAAGCCCGACTGAGATCACAAAAGATTCCAGTCGGACTCTCGCCCTGCTCAATTAAGTCCAATACCTCACCGTAAAACGATTCCAAAGCTGTGGAAGTTGAAAAATTAGATCTGAAACCGTGCTGGTGACTCGTAATTACTTTATTCTTCTCGAAAAATTTTAGTAACTGCTTCAACATAGCATATTCAATTATCTTTGATATTACAGATGCCACAGAAATAGGCCGATAATTCGACATTATCTTTGGATCACCCTGTTTTAGAACAGGAGAGACTACCGAAGTCTTTAATACAGATAGAAAAACTCCCTCCGCAAAAGAAGTGTTAATGATGTCAGTAAGTGGATCCATGATAAAAGTGGCAATCCTCTTTACTACAATACCGGATATACCATCAAAACCACATGATGGCTTATTTTTTATATTATGAGTGATGATATCCAAAACATCCCCAGAAGTGATGTGGGAGAGAAAGATACTATCTGCAACAATATCATCGGTAGGATACATTACCTTAAAATTTGGTTTAGGGATTTTGTTAATTGTATCTGAAGGAATGTTTAAGAAGTTTTCATTAAACTTATTTGCAACTAATAACGGGTCATCAACTATATCCTCAGCAATTTTCAAGGATGTACATTTAAGTGCTTTTTGCTTACCACTAAGTTCGTTAATAACTTCCCATGTCGTTTTATTTTTATTGGTAGAATTGCTTATTTTGCTATAGTAGAAGTTACTTTTAGTATTTTGAATAAGAATTTTATGTTGTGATTTTGCTAATTTATACATATTTTCAATTTCAGGGAATACCGACTTTAAGTTATATAAATCCTTCAGATTATTAGATGACTGCTTTACTTCCCTACTAACCCACTTTTTTTTCCTGTTCCCAGACACTTTTTTCCTAATTACTGGACAACTAATATTGAAATAGTACATAAGAGTATCATGAAAACGATTCAATTTCGACTCGGTGTTCTGTGCACAATAAACATCGTTCCATGTTTCTTTACTTAATAAATTATTCAAAAAATTTATGTTGATTTCATTTGTGACTCTAAAATCCGAGAAAGCTTCCGGGGAATATTGAGGAAGCAAATTCAAAGTTAACAAAAAGCTATCATGATCAGATTCAGTATTTATATCAACAACACCCTCACACTCATCAAAATTAGTATATATCTGATCAAGTACATTTTCGCATGTCGACGTAGTTCGTGTGGGAGTGGAGTTCTTCGGAAATAAACCGTATGATTCCAAAAGCTCAGTAAAAAGGCGTGCCTGATTTACCGACATAGAGTGTATATTGAAATCTCCAGACAAAAAAATATAAATATTTGGTTGGAATACCAATTCTAAAATATTATTTATATTATTTAAAAATGCATCAAAATTGCCCTTAGGTGATCTATAGCACACCAAAAGGATACTTTGGCGCAACTGATAGCACCACTTTAGTCCACATATTTCTATGTCCCTATCCAAACAATACTCAGTCAAATAAAGAGGTTTTACATTCAGGCCATTTCTTGCCCAAATTGCAACACCACCACGTTGGTAATAAGTTCTACCATAGAAGCTCATTAGTTGATAACCTAAAAAATTATAATTAGTTATATCATCATTTAACAACCACGTCTCTGTAATACATAGAAATTTAAAATCATATTCACAGTAGTCGGCTGTTAATTTATCTATTTTATGTTGATTTAAACCTTGAATATTTGATAGAAAAAGATCATACTTCAAAAACACACTTTTACTTAAATTACTGGTGTCCCTATCTGGTCTTGGCTCCCCTGTGCCGCTGTATGGTTCCGGCTCTGACGATATAAAAAACGACTGACACAACTTCCATATGGCCAAAGGTTCGGATCCATGGCCTTCTTGAAATTAGCTTCATAAATGTTTACTTTAAAAGAAGAGTAAACAGTAGGATGTCTAGGAGAAAGAACTTCGACTCTAACTTCTGGAAAATTTTCTTTCACTAGATCCCGGATGTCATCTGCAGTATTATCCGAATTAACTCTGCTAACATGCAGTTCAGCAAATTTAGGTACCCCCTTTACAACATTGTCCACATTGTAAGTGGACATCTAATAGTTCATTGGTAAGTACGAGAACATGTTTTTGGCTAATTTGTTCGATAATTGGTGTGGTCAGGATCAACGGAGTTGATTGACAGTGACTGGGTTGTAACTTCAGTATCATTTGGGAGGCACATTCTTGATGATTAGGCCTTAAATCTCCTTTGCATACGAACATATTTTCTAATTGTGGACAGGTTTCTTCCCTCAGGAGATGATTAGTAGTACCAAGTACAAGGATGGGTTTAAGGGGTATAATTGTTTGGTTGTTAACAGGAATTGGATATAAATGGTAACTTGTAAAGGAGTCGGATTGTAGTATTGGAACATAAATTGTGAATATTACATAATTTCCGTCAAAAATTACTTTAACTCCAAATAGTTGATAGTATGACTGCAAATTTTTTAATTTTATAAGTCTATCTTTTGGATAAATTTTATTTAGTTCATGAAGAATACTTTGTAAGTCTTCTAATGATAAAAGTAAATTGTGTAAGACGTTTAAGGAAGCAAATGTTATAGCATTTTCTAACTCATCTAGAAATTCAGATAACATGTAACAGTTATTAATAATTTGTTGAGAAAGGAAAACTGTATGGGAGGTTCGAACCCAATAATTAACATTTTTGTCTACATTATCGATATAATTTAATAAAGATTGCTGATTGCGGCTAATAGTACTGATGGTTTTGTTAACTTGGTGATTAAGGTTTTTGTAATCGATGTTTGCAAGTTTATTTGATCCACGATTTTATGCTGACCTTTATTTAGTATGTCAATAGCATGTTTTATTTGTTCTCCGTCATCGGCGTCTAGAGTACCGAAAAGCCATTTATGGATCGTTCCGACACCATTGATAAGTCCTCTTTTTGGTCTACGACTTGGAAGTAGATTAAGGATCTTTTTATAGGTTTTCGCGACTACGGTATGTGTATATTGCGTAATCGGATATGGATTAAGTTGCTTACTAGTATTAACTCGATCAAGTTGATCTATCAAGTTACTGAGTTTAATAGTTTCATCATAAATATGTTGTAGGTTTATATAGTGAACGAATTTATGTTGGGAAGCGATTACTTTGGTTTCACCTAACTGTAAAGGGAATAAGGGATTTCGGAGTGTTTCAATTTTGATCTTCTTTGTCAATGTCAATGGAAGTATTAGAAGGGTCAGGGCAATCAGGCGGCTTACTGTAGGGGTATGGTCATTGTTGGTTGTCGAGTCCTGTAACAAGGAGGTTTGTGTCAGTTTTCTAGGTTTTTTGATTATGTTTTTATGATATGTCCCGGCTTTAGTTTGTAGGATTTTACCTTTATCTTTAATAACTTTCGTAGTTTTAAATCGGGGCTTTGTTTTAGATCTTTTAGTTACTTCTTTAACATAAACCGTTTGGTTCGGTTCATTAAGTACAGGGTCGTCACGTTTTTCATTTCGTTTTTCAGTAATAATTTCTTTTGATGTTTTTATTCGATCCGTGATGAATTGGTATAGTCTTTTAGTATCGTCTTTACGTTGTTGAATATATTCTGAAGTCAAGTGATTTTCATTTAATTCAAAAGGGCTAGGAGTGTCTAAGTGTCAATTTCGAAAGGGGTAAGTTTTGTCACACCATGGATAGCATTATTATATCCTATGATAGCAAGTTTCATAAGAGTTTGTAAAGTTTTTCCAGGATTGTCGGATTTTAAACACCTTAATTGGTCCAAAAGTGTGGAATGAAATCTCTCGACAGGAGAGTTTGAATTTGAATTTCGAGGAGTTGTGACATGTAGGTCAATTTTATGAAGTTGACAAAATTCAGTAAGTAAGTGATTCTTAAATTCAGGTCCTGAGTCACAAATTAATTTACGGGGAATTCCAAAATGAGAAATAAACATTAACAGGGTATTATAAACATCTAAAGCGTTCTTTGTTGAAAGGGGATATGCTTGACCAAATTTAGAAAACGGGTCGAAAACTGTTAAAAACATTTGTTTTTCAACAAAAAATATGTCAACATGTATTATTTCCATCGGTCGTTTAGCTGTAAGAGTAATTTCAAATTTAATTTTTTGAGGGCGTCTTTCATATTTTCCGGTTTGGCAAACGGTACAGTTGTTGATGTATTTAGTAATATCGGTTATCATTTGGGGCCAATAGCATCTTTTGGTAAGAGACATTCTTACTTCGTTAATGCCTCGATGACAGGTCTTACCTTCATGATGATATTTTATTTGTCTTTGTTGATCTTCTTCAGAAATAATATCTTCTAAAAATCTACGAGAAGTACGTAATTTTAAAGAGGAGTTAAATTTTTGTTGAAGTATTCGAATAACTTTAGATTCGATTTCAGGGGAATGAAAGAAAAGACAATAAGTTTTTGATGGGTCAATTAATTCCTTTAAGAGATTGGTAACATCGTCATCAGTCGCATGTGGTCTAAAGGTTACATGGGATCTAATTTTGTCGAATATCGTCTCGTGTGTTGCCACGTCTAACAAGGCATTGTTACTTTCTTTAATAGTTATTTGATAAGTATATTGATTCAAAGGGTTTTCAGTAATTGGAATGGTTAAGATAGGATTTTCATTGGCTGAATGGGTAGTGTCCAAGTCTGATAAAATTTTTTGGAAGTCTTGGTCGTTAGGTGGTTCAATGGGGTCAAGGTTTAAGTCATTTATAAATTGATCTACCGGGTTTCCCATTTCATTTGACTAATGGCAATTAACATGGGCTATTACATTTCATTGAATTTTATATTCCCAGGGCACACTATGAGAAATATTGCTAGTACTGACTGTCAAACACTTCCGATTACCAAAATACTAAAGCGAAATGCTTTTTTAATTAAAATATAAATAAAAATTCGTTTTAAGTTACTAGATCTAGTTTACATACGTCTTTTAGCGACATTTCGTTACTTCAACGATTGGACTAGTTGGTTGAGCGTCCGTCTTTCAAACTGAACCGAACAATTTTGCAGGTTCAAATCCCGCCAGAGTCAACTTTTTTTTTATTTTACTTTTTCATTAATTACAAATTATTAGTGTTTACTTAATCGAATAAATATGGTTCATTGTCAGTACCTAGTTATTATTTTTGAAAGTCACAATATTTCCTTATCAGCAAAAAAATAAAACATGTTTTAATTGGTTCGTTTCCTTTATCTTTAGCTAAAGCTACTATCTTATAAAGTAAGTAATCAATAAGCAACATATTTTTTATTTATTACTAGCAGTATGCTTTTACTAATAGTGTACTTATCTCTGCTAATAGTTACTACATATTATACCTCAATCTGGATATTGAGTTAAACAGTTACAGAGGAACTGTCGTGAATTAGTAATAGGATTTTTTTTAATGAAAAACTATAATTCTAAAATTAAGAGTTTTTTCAGCTTTAGCTAATGATAAAGGAAACGAACCAATTAATACATGTTTTATTTTTTTGCTGATAAGTAAATATTGACTTTCAAAAATAATAATTAGGTACTGACAATGAACTATATTTATTCGATTAAGTAAACACTAATAATTTGTAATTAATGAAAAAGTAAAATAAAAAAAAAGTTGACTCTGGCGGGATTTGAACCTGCAAAATTGTTCGGTTCAGTTTGAAAGACGGACGCTCAACCAACTAGTCCAATCGTTGATGTAACGAAATGTCGCTAAAAGACGTATGTAAACTAGATCTAGTACCTTACAACGAATTTTTATTGATATTTTAATTAAAAAAGCATTTCGCTTTAGTATTTTGGTAATCGGAAGTGTTTGACAGTCAGTACTATCGATTCCATTAGCAATATTTCTCATAGTGTGCCCTGGGAATATAAAATTCCCATAGCCCATGTTAATTGCCATTAGTCAAATGAAATGGGAAACCCGGTATATCATCTAAAACATTTCCGGGATTGGCTACAATTGACTGTTTGTCTGATTGATTTTCTTCCATAGGGTAAGCTTGTTCTAATTTAAGTCGTGATAAAGCATCTGCATTGGTATTAACTTTTCCCTTTTTATATTTAATTTCGTACTCGTATTCTTCCAACTTTAGTCTCCAACGGACTAAGCGCGAATTTGGTTCTTTTAATGATATTAACCACTGCAAGAGTTTATGGTCCGTACAAATCGTGAATTTTTTGCCATATAGGTTAGGGCGGTAGTATTTACATGCCCAAACAATTGCCAAAACCTCTTTCTCTATAGTAGAGTAGTTGCATTCTGCTGGATTCAGAGTCCTAGATGTGTCAGTTTTACATAGGGGATGATCATCTTGAGAAAGTATCGCACCTAAAGCGTAGTTTGAAGCATCTGTAGTAACAGTGAAGGGTTTAGTGAAATCAGGGTATGCGAGAATAGGATCGTTACATAGAAGAGTTTTGCAATTTTCGAAAGTTTGAATGAATTCTGGGGTATGGATGACTTTTTGTCCTTTCTTTAAACATTGCGTAAAGGGTTTCGTTATACGAGCAAAATTTTGTATAAATTTCCGATAATATCCGAGAAGTCCTAAAAACGATTTGATATCTTTGGGAGTCTTAGGAATAGGGAATTTTTTTATCGCTTCTATCTTTTTGGGATTTGGGCGTATTCCTTTGGGAGTAATCACATGTCCTAGAAACTCAACAGATTTACTTAAAAACTCTGATTTATCTAGCTGGATTTTTAAACGAGCTTGTCGAAAGGCTTGAAATACAAGTCGAAGGTTCAAAATGTGTTCTTGTAGTGATGTGGAGAAGATTATAACATCGTCCATGTAAATTAGGCATATTTTATGTTGGAGGTCTTTCAAAACATTGTCCATGACTCTTTGGAAGGTCGCTGGAGCGTTGCGCAATCCAAACGGCATTCGTGTATACTCGTAGTGTCCATTCTCAACATTAAAAGCTGTTTTATGGATAGAGTTAGGATGCATCTCTATCTGATGGAATCCTGCTGTCAGGTCAAGGTATAACTTTTAATTAATAATTTTCACTTTTGTTTATAAAAGGTTCTATCTATTTGTTTCTTTTCATAACCGTTATCATTAGCAATGTTATTTCGTTCTTTGTTATAGTTGGTATTACTGAGTGGTACATTTAATAATCTAAAAACTAGACTATTAAATGCAGCCATTTTATATTTACAGTATGTTACTGAGGAGTTTTGTATGTAATTATGTGTGTGTGTGTCGGTTTTCTGTAAATGTCAAAAGTCAAAAATTCGTCAAGTCTGATTATTTTAATATCTAAGAAAGGTAATGAATAATTGTTTTCTAATTCAAAGGTAAATTTAATGGAATCGTACTGAGAGTACTACATTGTGCATATTGTGTATATCGATATTTTTATTTGCAACTGCGAATATGTCATCTACATACCTTTTCCATACTGTGTGCAATTCTAATGCGGTGTTTTTGACGTTATTTTCAAAATGGTTAAGGAATAAATCTGCAATAAAAGACTATAGAAGATTCCCCATGGCTGTGCCACGTGTTTGTTTATAAATATTGTTGTTGAAGGTAAATGCGTTTTGGTCCATACACAATTTCGTCAATAAAATGTATTGTCTATTGTCGGTACTTTATGTCGGTACTAAAAATAGTCAACAATAGTAAATAAGTAATAATACTAAATATCCAACCACAATTTGGAAAAAGAGCAGGCAGGCAGACATCTGCAGTTTACCTAAATACATTTATTTTACAGCCTCATCTTCTATTAATTGGGTGACTTTATTTATAAACTTGTTAGTGTTTAAGCTACCGACGATGAGTACATGGTACTCGAAATGTATATATTTAGCATTGCTAATAGATATATATGTGAAGTAAGGTGTTATTGTCTTATTTAATTATATTCATCTTCACGAACTCACCTCAATCAGTTCCTATTTTACTTATTAATAGGTTGGACGAAATTGGAAAAATTGTAATATCAGACTCTATTATTTTGGAATATGGCGTGCAGCTTTTGCAAACGAACAAGAATATAAAAAAACGAACTGCTTTAGCTAGAAATAAAATGCGAGAATGTGCTCGTATTTTATGTGAATTTAGAAATATAATACCTAAACCTTTTAACTCTGTTACAACAATTGTTGGTAAGTATATAAAACATTTTTCCAGTAAATAACCAATTAAACAAGACATTTTCTCAAAAAAGAAGACAGACTATTGGTTTTTGCAAGAATTTTCGACAAATATGCCGTAATTAACGTCTTTTCAATAGTCTCAATAGTGTCACTACTATTTATCTACGAACTGACAAAAATCAATATAAATTGCTCAAACGGTGACAAACATATTTGGTACGTGCTAAATTTGAATTAAAATTAAGCTTAGTTTCTTTATCACGCAATTTATATGTAATAATTATAGTATACAGGGTGACCCACTCGTCTGAGATTCCTTTATTCCTCCACTATTATTATCAACTTTAGAAAAAAATATCTACTACAAAAGTTCAAGGAAAAACTCTCCGCGGATTATGAAATTAAGGAAGCCAAAGGTCTTAATCCCAGAGTACGAATTAGTGGAATCTCTGAAAATTTGAGCGAGGATATACTTCTGGAATATATAGTTAAAATGAATAAGAATGTTTTTCTCTCGGGATATGAGGTCAAAGTATTGAAATTTGGACCAACAAAAAAAAATAATCATGTATTTCAGGCTGTTTTAGAACTGGATAGGAGCTCATACGGTAGGGTAATGAAATCGGGGTACTTATTGGTTGGCTACGATTATTGCACGGCTTATGACGCTATTGAAATTCGTAGATGTTTCAGTGCAATGAGTTCCATCATCATGTTAGTAGATGCCTCAAAGAGGATGACATATGTCCTCGCTGCAGTAAAAACCATAGAGTTAATGACTGTACGGAAACGCTGTTGGTCTGTAGTGTCAGACTAAAACAAAATCAAAATGTAGGTATAAATGTCAATCATGCTGTGTGGGACCTAAATTGTCCTTCATTCATACAGGCACGTGAAAAATTAAGCAATGACATACTTGCGATGCAATAGCCATTAAAGAGTATCTCCTCCGCCTCTTCTGACATAACCGACTCACAAAATAATCCGTTTACCATTTACTATCAAAACACTCGCGGTTTAAACACCAAAACTAGAGATCTCTTAAATGCTTCAGTTTCTTGCGACTATAAAATTATTGCCTTTACAGAAACCTGGTTGAATCCAAGTGTTTGCAATGCTGAATTACTTACGGATAAATATAACGTGTTCAGATCCGATAGGAACTTTGATCATCTTGAATGCAGTAGAGGTGGTGGTGTGCTCATTGCTGTTGACAGTGCAATTAATGCTGAGGTGGTAAGTTTGAACTTTAATTTTAAATCAGATTTTATAGATTTACTTGCTGTTAAACTGTCAATTGCGGGCAAAGTATTATATATTTGTCATATACATTCCCCCGAGAACAGCAACTGATGTGTATGAGAATGTATTTGAGTATTTTTTCTCTCTCAAATATTTATACAACTCGGATATCTTGTTTCTGGGAGATTTTAATATACCAAATTATGTGTTAAATATTTTAGATGGACATAACATATTATTGCAAAATTTCTTAAGTTTTTTTGAATTAGAACAATACAATTGCAATAAAAATCAGAATAATCGTATTTTAGATCTTGTAATCGCAAAGACTGAATGTGAGGTCGGGAAAGCTGTTGAAGTTTTACTCAAAGAAGACTTACATCATCCTGCTTTAACAATAGTAAAACGTAATATCAAACTCACTAAAACTGTTAATCTTAACACTGAACCTAGATACAATTTTCGGAAAGCAAATTTTACAATCATGTATGAGCAGATATCACTTGTTAATTGGGATTTTTTACTTGATATAGTCGATATAAATGAGGCTTGTCGTGCTTTCTATAATAAATTATGGCAAATCTTCAATTACTGTGTCCCAAAAACTGTCAGTAAAAAACATAATTATCCACCGTGGTATACGATTAAGATAATAAATAATATTAAACTTAAATCGAAATTATTGAAAAAATACAATATAACAAAGAACATTGACTGTTTGAATGAATTTAAATTTCTTAGAAGTGATATAAAAAAAGACATTGATAAATCTTACAAAGACTATATAGATGGTATAGAAGAAAATATTCGCTTTGAGCCTAATAAGTTTTGGTCATACATAAATTCTTTAAAAAATGATCGTGGTTTGCCAAATTATATAGGTTATAATGATAAGAAATATTATAAGTCCGCTGAAATTTCAAACGCCTTTGCAGAGTTCTTTCAAAAATCTTATGAAGAGGTGACTAATATTAACCTCACAGACAACATTCCCTCCAACAGGAATACATTTTTCATAAGAAATATAAATGAATATGAAGTTTTACAAGCTCTACAAAAGCATAAACCAAAAATGACTGCAGGCCCTGATTTTGTACCCGCAGTTATCCTGAGAGATTGCTCACATGCCTTTTCGGTTCCGCTGACTTTTTTATTCAACCTATCCCTTAAAAATAGATGCTTTCCAGACATGTGGAAAATTTCCAAAGTATGTCCTGTTTTTAAAAAAGGATCTAAATTTGACATATAGACCCATTACAATAATATGTAATTTTGCAAAAATCTTTGAGTACATACTACATGACCACATATATAGTCATTTTAAAGGTTTTGTAAAGGGTAGGTCCACAACAACAAATCTATTTTGTATTTCGCAATTTATATCCGAATCTTTGGATGCCGGTACACAGACAGATGTCATTTACACCGACTTCTCGAAACCATTTGACCGCTTGGATCATGACAATTTGCTGCACAAATTAGATTTAAATGGTATTTCTAATGATTTAATTCATTTTTTTAAAACTTATTTGGTTGGTAGAACTCAGTTTGTGCAGTATAATGGATTCCAATCACATGAGATATGTGTCAAATCGGGTGTGCCTCAGGGATCTGTATTGGGACCATTGCTGTGTAAAAAAAAATAGAGTAAACGTAAATATTAAAATCCACTATCTGTGAGTATAAACCTTTACATTTCTATCAGTCTAAAATTGCAAGAATTTACACTTCTATCATTTCAGAATTGAGAGAATTTGTAATGTGGGAGTACCACGACTAAATTGGAAAACTGCGAAGTCTAAAAAAAAAAAAGAAAAAGTGGGAGTACCACTCGTAGCTGATTTGCGATGACAGGAGTACTGTCACAGTTTCCTCTAGTTCAAGTGGGAGTACCACTTGTTTCAAATGCACCTGGGCAGGAGTCCTGCCACAGTTTCTTGAGGTGGGAGTACCACCGCCATTTTACAGTTTCTTGAGGTGGGAGTACCACCGCCATTTTACAGTTTCTTGAGGTGGGAGTACCACCGCCATTTTACAGTTTCTTGAGGTGGGAGTCCACCGCTATTTTACAGTTCTTGAGGTGGGAGTACCACCGTCATTTTACAGTTTCTTGAGGTGGGAGTACCACCGCCATTTTACAGTTTCCACTAGTTCAAGTGGGAGTACCACTTGTGAGTTTCAAATGCGCCTGGGCAGGAGTACTGCCACAGTTTCTTGAGGTGGGAGTACCACTACCAAGTAAAATTTTATGAAACCGACACTAAGTATTGTAGGAGGACTACAATAATTGATTTTGGTGTAAAATTGCGCTATTTCAGTAATTTGAAAATTTGTTTTGACTTTTCATCAGACCTTAATTTGATTAATTGTCGGATGCTAATGTTTACATTTCTTGTTTCGATTAGGTGGTGCGAGGCCGCCCCATTAACAGGATGGCCGTGTTAGCAACCACCCTTGCACTCCCCTGCTTGCCACTTTATGTTAATGTGGATATGCGAGAATCCACGAAGACGCTCGATGTGAGACGAAGAGGAAGCAGTGGTGGGAGAGTCAGTTACGTCAACGCGAGGGCCGGGGCCATACTTAGTAATATTATCAACAGTTTAGAATAAAGAGTTTGTGATAATTCTGAGTTTTATTGGGGTAACAACCCCTCAAATTAGTGTAAAGTTAACATATTTATCAACGATATTAGTAATAACTTTGACTGTGGCTGTTTACTTTATGCAGATGATCTTAAACTGTTTTCTACTGTTAAAACCACAATTGATTGTTTTAAACTTCAGGTGAATCTAAGTAAACTAAATAATTGGTGTATACGTAATGGTTTGCCACTGAATGCATTGAAATGTAATGTACTTAACTTTAGTAAAAGTTCTGACAAGGTTATATTTGACTACAGAATCAACAATGTTTCGCTTTGTAGACCTGATACTTTCAAAGATCTAGGTGTCACATTTGATAGCAAATTATCTTTTGTTCCTCATATACATAATGTAATTAATCAGTCTTTTAAAACATTGGGCTTTATGTGTAGGAATGGAAGAAATTTTTCTAATGTTGAAACAATTAAATTATTATTTAATACATTTGTTAGGTCGAAATTGGAATATGCCTGTGTTATTTGGAGTCCGGGGTATCAAATTCACATAAATAATTTAGAAAATATACAGAGGCGTCTACTAAAGTTTATTAGCTTTAAACTTGATGGGTTTTATCCACCTGTAGGTACGCCACATGACCAATTGTTAGCAAGGTGCTCAGTTAAGTCTCTACAGAACAGAAGAGATTTTTGCATGTGTATGTTTCTTTATAATATAATAAATAATAAACTAGACTGCCCCGAAATTTTATCTCAGATTAACTTTAGAGTCCCGATCGTGCCAACTCGTAACAACAAAACATTTAATATACAAAGAGCCCACACCAATATTATGAGCTTTTCTCCACTGTCTAGAATATGCCAAACTTTTAAAAGACTTTGTCCGGGAGTTGATATCTTCTCTACGAATGCAGGTTCTTTAAAAAACTGTATTTTGGGTTAATTAATGTATAATTAATGTATTATTATTGTCGTTGTGTTTTTGTTAGTTTATTATTGTATTTGTGATTTAATTGCATTAAAACTTTCTTTTTTTTCTTTGTATGGTTAGTTCATGTTCTGTAATTGGATTGTTAAATCTGTAGAACAGTGTACGTAATAAATAAATAAATAAATAAATAAAAAGTTTTCAGAAATAATAAGGGCTATACTTTGAAATTAGTTACAGATATACAGAGAGTTCACATACTTCCAACCCATACAAACTTTATTATTTTAAATGGAACACCATGTATATTATTAGCTTATTGGATTCCCCATTCCAAGTGCTTTCGGTCCACATAACATTTTTTGTTATATCTAAACTTTATAGTTTCCAAGGTATTTAATATTTTCTGTAAAAAATGTCAAATGCAGACTTTAGTGAAAATAATAAGTATCTTCCTTAGTTTTCACATTTCGACAATAAATATTGGTATTCGTTTAGTATAAGCCATGGTATATATACCATGGCCAATAGTATATTTATAAATGTTTTATAAATTATACAAGGTGTTAATAATCTCGTAGCACTTTTGGAAAACTTTAACTGTATATTTTTAATGGATCATATACAGAATTGAAAACTGTCGATCCATATTAGTATGTTATATACCCAAAGGTAATAGTTTTTGAGTTATTTTGAAATTTAAAATATTTGGATAATAGATCGATAGTTTTCAAGTCTGAATCTGATCCATTAAAAATATACAGGGTGTTACATTTAAAATAAACGAGATATTGGTTTCAAGTTTCCCAAAAGGGCTACGAAACTATTATTATTAAAACATTTATATAAAGTAAAATATTCGCCATGGCTTATACTAAACGAATACCAATATTTATTATCTAAATGTAAACACTAAGGAAGGTGAAAGGTGTTTTTTAATAAATAGTCTTCCAGTAAAAATGAGGTCAATACTACTTTTCATTGGCCCACCCTATATCATAATTAATGTGACTTATTAAAATTTAGTGGTAGATTTTTGAATATTTAATTAGTCAGTTTTATTTTATGTTTATTGTTTCTTAATTATTGATGTGAAAAGAATAGTTAAATTAATTACTTTATACCTTAACTCTTGCATCATAATATATTTTCCTTATTTATAAGAGTTATCATTTAACGGCCTTTCAAATTGTTATTAGTAATATTTTTATTTTCTTAACTGCATAGGAGCATCCAAAACTTCTTAAGCAGATGATTGTGCACCTTCTGAAGAAGAGGAAAATTAGAAAATCGAGGCCGGCGAGATAAACTCGTGACTACCGACGAGGAAGAAATATCGGAAAATATTCTTCCTGTCAAGAAGCCACGTTTAATAGTTGCTAGGAAACCTTGGTCCTCAAATGAGATAGAATTAATACGGGTTCATTTAAAGAAATATTTCAACAACGATTCGTTATATCCATCCACAACTGAAATAGCTTCATTTTCAAAGAAATATCTATCTTCTGAAGAACGCTTGCACAAATAAAAAGTAAGTTGCAATATTTAAAAAAACAAAACAAATAAAAGTGGAAATCGCAAATCCTGGGAGCAAAGACGGACATTTGTTTCACCATTACTTGAATTAAAAGAAAAGAATATAAGTACGTCAAAATAACTGTAATCACACTGTGATAACACATCACTGCATTAGTGAATGCCGTAATGTGTGTCACAGTGTGATTACAGTGATTTGTGATTTGATGTATGTGTAAAAAGTATGCGAAATTAATTTTATGCTTTGAATTACTTCATTAATACGCTCCATTAGTGATGACGTAGCGTCAGCCATTTTGTTCTGGTAGGTCGCGGTTCATTATCCAAACAAAGCCCGATTAACAAGGCAAATTTACTGAAAAGTGCTATTTTGACTTTATTTGAAGATTTTAAGGGGAAAAAACATCGAAAACGGTAAGAGTGCAGTAAATGTACCCTATAAACGCATTCATGCAAGACAGATGGGTAATAATAACTGAAATATTAATACAATCTAAATTTAACATAACCTCACTTTATATAGTTTATTGTAAAAATAACTTTATTTAATGATTTTTACAGTACCAATCTTTCATTCGCCATGGTTATGTGCTGGGCTCCGGATTGCAAGCACTACAATCAACGAGAAACTTGTGGATTTTTTATATTTCCGCAGGACCCTAAGGAACGCAACCGTTGGAAAAACTTGTGAGGTAGGTTTGAAATATACCTTTTAATTTTGGATAGGTAACTGTTTAAATGTTTAATATAAATATATTGTATATTATGACACGTAGCGACGAACCTGGACCTGGTGCATTTTTATGCAGTTGTCATTTCCGTGATGGTAAAAGGGAAAATGAACCTGAAATCTTCTTGCACAATGTGACAAAGAAATTCACTTATACAAGTCCTGAAAAGAGAAAAAGAAGAGAGCAGAGAGTGGTAATTCAGGAGCATCTGGAAGGCCTACCAGCAAAGCGTCGACAAGAAGGTTATTTTGAACCAGATGTGTCATCTCCACCATCTGAAATGGAAATGTGAGTGATATTTATGTCAAATATGTATACGTTATACAGATTTCATTGCGTTGACTGCTAAATAAATACAGTGCAATAATAATTACTTGTCATAACGGAACGATCAAAAACTAGGTTTGTCGATTACACGGTTTGTTCGTTATGACAAGTGATTACTATTGCACTGTATTTATTTAGCAGTCAACGCAATAAAATCTGTATAACGTATACATATTTGACATAAATATCAATCACATTTCCATTTCAGATGGTGGAGATGATGCATCTGGTTCAAAATAACCTTCTTGTCGATGCTTTGCTGGTAGGGCTTCCAGATGCTCCTGAACTACCACTCTCTGCTTTCTTCTTTTTCTCTTTTCAGGACTTGTATAAGTGAATTTCTTTGTCACATTGTGCAAGAAGATTTCAGGCCCATTTTCCCTTTTACCATCACGGAAATGACAACTGCATAAAAATGCACCAGGTCCAGGTTCGTCGCTATGTCTGTCATAATATACAATATATTTATATTAAACATTTAAACAGTTACCTATCCAAAATTAAAAGGTATATTTCAAACCTACCTCACAAGTTTTTCCAACGGTTGCGTTCCTTAGGGTCCTTCGGAAATATAAAAAATCTACAAGTTTCTCGTTGATTGTAGTGCTTGCAATCAGGAGCCCAGCACATAACCATGGCGAATGAAAGATTGGTACTGTAAAAATCATTAAATAAAGTTATTTTTACAATAAACTATATAAAGTGAGGTTATGTTAAATTTAGATTGTATTAATATTTCAGTTATTATTACCCATCTGTCTTGCATGAATGCGTTCATAGGGTACATTTACTGCACTCTTACCGTTTTCGATGTTTTTTCCCCTTAAAATCTTCAAATAACGTCAAAATAGCACTTTTCTGTAAATTTGCCTTGTTAATCGGGCTTTGTTTGGATAATGAACTGCGACCTACCAGAACAAAATGGCTGAAGCTACGTCACACTAATGGAGCGTATTGTTACCCAGATTAGTCTCCCCGTTTCCCCTGAATCAGCAAAATAATGGGTTTTTTAACTGTTAAGTCATGAATCAATGATAAGATATTGGAATTATAAATGACAGAAGTATTTAAAAATATGACCATCATTGAAAGAAGTGACATGACATTGACTTATTTTAATTTATCCTTATATTAGCTGAACTTAAGCAGTTCGTAGGTTTTCACGGCCGATGTCAATTGAATGATGTATCTTACTTTCATACTTCATACATTCTTACATACTTTCTGGGCTGTTTAGCCCAGTTTAGTCAATGGTTAACTGCAGACGTTTTGCCATATATGTATAGATGGCATCTTCAGTGCTTCTCGTATCAAAATACAAGAAGATCTGCAGTTAAGCATCGTTATGGTGCCGTGGGAGCGACTCAAGATTATTTCGGTAAAGTATTTACTTGACAGTCTCGAAAATACTTCGAACACAATGCTGCCGTGGATTGCAGTGAGAGAACGGTGTTATTGGCACTGCACCTCGCTGATCCCTTTATTGTTCTACCTCGCTACAAATATTTTTCACTATACCTATATATAATATATATATATATATATATATATATATATATATACAGGGCGCCCTATTTCTTGACCCGTTGCATGGGTAACTTTCTTATTAGTAGAGATACAAAAACGCTTAAATGAGCAAATTAGTGCAGTTTCGTATTAGTAATTCTACGGTAAGGCGAAAAATTATATACGGGGGAAGGTTGAAAAGTTATTGACAAAAAACGAAAAATCCAACTTTTCTATTATCCCTCGTAGCTCGTTCATTTGAAGAGTTAGAGAAAAATGCTTCACATGTTTTTTGCAGTATTTTTCATGTAAAATGACATGCACTTGCTACTTTTTATATATCTCTTAAAATGGTTGAGAATCACAGTAAAATATATTTTTTTTAAATGTAATGGATAGGTGGCTGTGACATTAACCGAAAGTCCCCTTTTTTCTCTTTCAGATGATATAACATAGTCCATATTTTATCCTTACAAAAGTAATAATAATCGTTGTTTTTAAAGAAAGTTTATTGTCACATCAAGAATGCTATGGAAATAAAACAAAAAATAAGATTCCTGATATTTTTAAAAACGTCTAGTTGGCATTTAATTATTGACAGATCATAAGTGACATTTTTAGTTTTTGTTAAGTAGTTTATTGTTTATTATTAATACTGCATACAAAATAATAGTGTTGCAAATATGTACACCAACGAAGAGAAAAATGATATGCTATTTTGTTATTATAACCAAAATCGAGATGCACAAGCTGCAGCGATTCTTTATTTTGAAACTTACATGGAACGAAGACAACCCCATCATAGAATATTTAGACAGCTGGAAAATAATATACGATTATACGGTTCTTTTTCAAAGCCTAAGGATGAAAGAAACTTCAATGAAGACACTGAAATAAATGTTTTGGCTTATGTAAATTTTAAACCTGATTCTTCAACTGCAGAAATTGCACATCACTGCAACACTTCCAAGGAAACTGTAAGAGCTATTTTAAAAGGTAACAATTTAAAGCCTTATCATTATTCCATATGCAATACTTTATATCCAGCTGATAATCAAAGAAGGATGACATTTTGTCGATGGTACATTTCAAAATGCGAAGAGGATCTAGACTTCTGGAAAAAGATTTTATTCAGAGATGAAAGTAGATTTACCAACAATGGTATTTTTAACCGCCATAATAACATAATGTGGTGCCGAGAAAATCCACATCTTGTTTCTGAAAGAAGAAATCAACGTCAATTTGGGATAAATGTGTGGTGTGGAATTTTTTGTGGCAAAATTATTGGCCCATATTTTTACGAAGATAATTTGAATGCGAATAATTACCTTCATTTTTTAAGGAATACTCTAACAGAGGAATATTTAAATGAATTACCACTTCATATTTTTAGAAATCTTAAATACTTCCAACACGATGGAGCACCTGCGCATAATTCCCGCGAGGTAAAACAATATTTACATGAACAGTTTGATAATGTTATAGGAAATAGAATGGATATCGACTGGCCAGCGCGAACACCTGATTTGACCCCCTTAGATTTCTTTCTTTGGGGGTTATTGAAAGATAAAGTTTATGTGACAGCTCCTCTAGATATAGAGGATCTAAAAGTCAGGATTCAAGATGCAATTAGAAGCATACATGGACATACAATAAATAATGTTTTAAGAAGTATCCAGAAACGTTGCTTACTATGTATCCAACAGGATGGTGGTCATTTCGAACATTTACTTCAATATAATTAATTAATTAATAATTTCTGTTCTCAAAACATTCTTTTGTTCCATAATCCATAGCATTCTTGATGTGACAATAAACTTTCTTTAAAAACAACGATTATTATTACTTTTGTAAGGATAAAATATGGACTATGTTATATCATCTGAAAGAGAAAAAAGTGGACTTTCGGTTAATGTCACAGCCACCTATCCATTACATTTAAAAAAAATATATTTTACTGTGATTCTCAACCATTTTAAGAGATATATAAAAAGTAGCAAGTGCATGTCATTTTACATGAAAAATACTGCAAAAAACATGTGAAGCATTTCTCTCTAACTCTTCAAATGAACGAGCTACGAGGGATAATAGAAAAGTTGGATTTTTCGTTTTTTGTCAATAACTTTTCAACCTTCCCCCGTATATAATTTTTCGCCTTACCGTAGAATTACTAATACGAAACTGCACTAATTTGCTCATTTAAGCGTTTTTGTATCTCTACTAATAAAAAAGTTACCCATGCAACGGGTCAAGAAATAGGGCGCCCTGTATATATACACGGTGGGCCATTTTAATCTATGCACCTGAAAAACTCAGTAAGTTCGCATCCTATCAAAAAATGACCTTTATAAAAGTTGTAGGATACAAAGGGGGTCAAACAATAGTGACCTTTAATTTGACCTTCAAGCTGACCTCAAGGTCAAATCAAGGTCAACTTGAGTTTTTTAAATGGAAACCCCTATTTTTTACACCGGAATCGGAAAGGGCGGGAAATTTTACGTCCGAATATGCTCTCAGGTCATCTGACCTCGATGACCTCAAAGGTCAGATGAAGGTCATAAATACGAAATAATCGGATGGCTATGAAAAATCTTAGGTAGGGTATTGCCGAAAAAGTAAAGGTCATTACTTAAGTAATTTTTAACGTGAAATTCAGTGGTGACCTTTATTTTGACCTTGGCGCTGACCTTTAAGGTCAAATAAAAAATAAAAGGTGCTTATGAGGTCAAATACTGGTGACCTTGAATTACACTTTGAACTAAAGTTTTGTTGTTTCTTGCACTTACTTTTAGCGTTACCCAGAATCATTGACGTGGACGTAGTAAGTTTTGTGTCCTTTGGGATGCTTGATTAACGTGAGTCCCCTTGCCTCTCAGGATGGGGTGCTTGATCAGCAAAAGTTTCTTTGCCTCTCTCGAATTTAGCCAGGAAATAAATGTTCGAAGGCACCTTCATTTGCCTGAAAATAAATCGTTAAATCTGAATTCGCGTTAATGAACAAGATGTTAAACACGAGCTCTTTCAGTTAAGTTGCGTATCGTTATATCCGTAGGGTGTCGTCTATCTAAATTCGAGAGAGGCAAAGAAACTTTTGCTGATCAAGCACCCCATCCTGAGAGGCAAGGGGACTCACGTTAATCAAGCATCCCAAAGGACACAAAACTTACTACGTCCACGTCAATGATTCTGGGTAACGCTAAAAGTAAGTGCAAGAAACAACAAAACTTTAGTTCAAGGTGTAATTCAAGGTCACCAGTATTTGACCTCATAAGCACCTTTTATTTTTTATTTGACCTTAAAGGTCATCGCCAAGGTCAAAATAAAGGTCACCACTGAATTTCACGTTAAAAATTACTTAAATAATGACTTTTACTTTTTCGGCAATACCCTACCTAAGATTTTTCATAGCCATCCGATTATTTCATATTTATGACCTTCATCTGACCTTTGAGGTCATCGAGGTCAGATGATCTGAGAGCATATTCGGACGTAAAATCTCCCACTCTTTCCGATTCCGGTGTAAAAAATAGCGGTTTCCATTTAAAAAACTCAAGTTGACCTTGATTTGACCTTGAAGGTAACTGCCAAGGTCAAAATAAAGGTCACCACTGAATTTCACGTTAAAAATTACTTAAATAATGACCTTTACTTTTTCGGCAATACCCTACCTAAGATTTTTCATAGCCATCCGATTATTTCGTATTTATGACCTTCATCTGACCTTTGAGGTCATCGAGGTCAGATGACCTGAGAGCATATTCGGACGTAAAATTTCCCGCCCTTTCCGATTCCGGTGTAAAAAATAGGGGTTTCCATTTAAAAAACTCAAGTTGACCTTGATTTGACCTTGAAGGTCAGCTTGAAGGTCAAATTCAAGGTCACTATTGTTTGACCCCCTTTGTATCCTACAACTTTTATAAAGGTAATTTTTTGATAGGATGCGAACTTACTGAGTTTTTCAGGTGCATAGATTAAAATGGCCCACCGTGTATATAGTGGTGCCAAAACGCATATATAGAGAAAGTATATATAGGGAGTCACTTAGTTGCATTATTTAGAAAAAAAATTGGGTGCGAGAAGGTCTAGTTATTATTTGGTGTCACTTGGTTGTTTTACGCGTATATATATATACAATCATAGGCTAAGCTTTATTTAAAGTATTGCTTCCGTCATGCGCATTGTAAAACAATCAACAGTTTTACCTAGAAGAAGAAATTTGTTCACTATGCTGGAAAGACAAATATGGTTTTATGGTGATTGATAAGGATAGTGATATTAGTAATGGTAGATATAGAAAGGGATTTGATCATTACATACATTTATAAAGAGGGATAATAATGTTCATAGAGTTAGAGCCGCACTCAGCACTATGCTGTTTTTTACTACATGGGACCTGTTTTTTACTGCATGGGACCTTTTTTTACTGCATCAGACCTGTTTTATACTGCCTGAGACCTGTTTTTTACTGCTTTTACTGAAGTTAAGAAGAATTTGTGATTTCGATATGAATAGAAAGGAAGTTGAAGTAAAAAAATTGTTAATACAAAGTAGGAACGTAGTAAAGCAAAAGCTAAATGGTCTGAAAGAAGGAAGTATAATTCAAGAACAATCGTTTCTTCCTATCACGAAGCGTTTACAAACAATTGCTGAGAAACTTGATGCAGAGTCAAACATAAAAAGTGAGGAGTCTGTAAAAAAGGAAGTAAAATCTAATTTCTCCTTTAGCTCACCGAAAAAAGCAAAGTAAAATATAACAGCTCGAGGATTTTTAACGCACCGAGTTTCTTAGATACGTCAATTGTTGCAGAAGGAAATTCAAATGGTAATGATATTGCTGACGGAGATAATGTGGAAAGTAATGAAGAACTAGATGAAAATATACAAGAAGCAGAAGACTACATTCAAACCTTAAGTAATGCACCCGACACATTGTACTATTTGGATCAACTGAATCGCTTACCCAGAGAATATGTTCATAAAATGATTGGTGATGTACATATTGAGTTTGACTTTAGGTATGGTGTTAAATATGATCCAGACCTTAATGAGCTAAAAATTGGCCACGCATCTCTACAATTCGATGGTAATGATTTAATTATAGGTGGATTAACTTATAAGGGAAATCCTGGACTATATGAGTTGGTTTTTAAGAAACATCCAATTGGTTTCACAAAAGGTGATAGAAAAAACTACTTAGACATTGATAAACGAACGAATGCTAATAAAAGAAACTACTCTGAAAATAAACAAATTCAAGGTATTTGTTTATTTTCGTATAAATAATATAAGTATTTTTCTTATAATATAATATAAGAAAATCATCTCCACTTTGACCATTCAACCACTAACACCACGAAGACCTAGTAGCATACAACCTCTAACTCAAAAGAGGTTGGGTCTTGGTATGTCAATGAAAGCCTTGAATAGTCCAATAGATTACGTATACTGGGACTCCTAATAAATTTGTTGATAGATTACGGCTTTTAGTTTCATCTCAAACCGCTAATCAAACAGGTCATACTAACGAGATCGTGTCTATTATCGAAGAGTTGCGTGAATCTAAAATTATTGAGTAATAAAGAGAAACTTATAACTAGCTTAAAAATGACAATCGATAAATTTGGTAGACACATAAGCCAACCACAACATTCCTTTGAGGATCATGAAGATTTTGATGTAATGTCTACAAACATTGCAGAAAACATAGTAAAGGGACTTTATTATAATGTTATTTTAACATTTTAGTCCGGGGCCTTTTAAGAAAATAGTAAGAAATATCTAATATCTAATATAAAAACATGCCACGTTTTCTTTTACAAGTCAGTTATGATTGAATATGTACTGGGTTATCCTAATGATATCATAACTATTATAAATGAGGAGTTTAACTTGACAGAACTAGTCAACGTACAGTTACGTCGCGGTGACAATCAGCCCAACCGCGTATCATATTCAATAAATTTAACGTACGCCTGTTATGTTATGATATAAAAATAACATGTTTCATAACGTACAAGTGCAAAAGTCGTACCGAGTATCTTCGTATAACGTGGGACGTTATACTGCATGTTATAACTCTTTCATAACAGATACAAAGTCGTGTATGTTCGTGTAAAGTGAAATAGCTTAATATGTCTTCTTGTGCAAGACAAGGATAATCCGCCGAGATGTTACAGAACCATAACAAACTAGGGTTTAGAGTTAGAGTGACATATTTGACGTTTAATCAGATTAAGGCCTAATTTGTGTATTTGTGTGAATAGTCCAAATTATGGAAGGAAAAAGGCAAAAGAAAACAACAACGGCCCAATATGAACAACTATGTACTACAATTTATTCAAGAAAATAAGTTATTGATCACCGGTAAAACAAACCCGTCTGAGAGAGGGACTATAAAAGTTCTGTGGAAGAAATTCTTTAGACAATCGAAATAACTTATAAAAAATACGTCTCTGTACTTTTTGATTGTACCTTAATTAAACATAACTTCCATTAAAAAATACGAAAGGTGCTGTATATTGCAATACATTTGTTGCTACTCATGCATTTCTTGCATCAAAACTAAATTTAATATCCCATCAAAAGCTATTTGATTACGGTAACATAAGTGATACGCGGTTGGGCTGAATATCTCGTTTCGAGAAAAGGATGCGCAAACTACGAACAGTAATTTGTTTGTAGAATTCTTTATATGAGTTCCTGTGGGATTAAATATATAAGAAGGAGGAATGCATACTATAATATTACTCGGAATCCAATATGAAATCTCCTAACAAATTTAATAAATATGCAACAAGTGTGAAAGACTATATTGCCAATGAACTACACAAGCCTGCCAGAATCAATTTCAAAAAACATAGAACCATAGTATTTATCAAATGGTTAGGTTATGATGATAAACATAATTCTTGGATTAATAAGGACAATGTATTGTAACATGTTTTATTGTATATGAATTGTAATAAACAAAATAAATGATTTTATATATTGCAGTATTTTATTTAGGTCATTAACCCAAGATAAATTCAAAATTATAGTAATAAATAAGTACAGCTCATCAACATCCACCGAACAGTCTCCAGACGCGATGTGAAGCGTGGCACCTGCCAGCCTACTTGGACTGTAACGTAGTCGGTGAAAAGCTATGCCGATTCTGCTCCAGCCGCCATCTTGAATTTTGGAGCAGGATCGGCATAGCTATTCTACTTGGATAAGGGCTACGGTGGAAAAGAAAATAGGTAGAACTACATACATCGTCAGACTAAAAGATGGTAGGATATGGAAGAGACATGCAAACCAAATACACAGAAGTCACAGCGAAGTGAAGGACGACCAGCAGCCGCGCCGAAAGACGGGGGGGAGTAGAGTAATAAGTTAACGTAATCGATGTAGTTGGGACGGGAGTCCAGAACAAAAAGAAATTCCGGTAGATCAACACACAAATAGTGATCAGGTTAGTAATAATGATAATGCTCATTTTACAGAAAATGAAACAGAAACATTACCCACTAACCTAACTGAACCCACTGAAACAAGCCAACCGTCGGATATAACCAAAGAGCAGCCAGTGCAGCCCCTGGAATCGAGGGAACCAGAGGTAGACAAAAACATTGTTAAACATTGTAACTTAGGTAAGGTGATAGATGATAAGTTAAGTAATAGGTACACAACTGAGAACCAAATAGAGCGAAGGACAAGGGAATCAAAAAGGCCAGGGAAACTAAAGAACTTTGTAGTAAGAATTGAATAAGCATGTTGTAAGGTATATTGTGAGGCTTATTGTAATTCCACAGGGAGAGCCAGTCACAAGGAATTTATGAGGGTATACATTAATATGTAAAAGTTGAGATTTGTTTAAGCTAACAAAGGGGGGTGTGACGTATGGACAGGAGCTGGTAGCACTGGAGAAGCCGGAAACGGACAGTCAGCCACGAACCACGGGTAGAAGAGGACACGCCACGCTAGCCGGACTCTAAACTTTAAAACTTATAACTGTGTAACGTACCGAGGGAACGATCGTAAGAATACTGAACGATTGTAGTGCCTTTATATTGTAATAAATAGTTATTGAAAGTGTGGTCTCTGATTAAACCCAAAACACCACAGTAATAATTATTAACAATACTAATAATTTATTTGAAAGAGATGCCGAAAACAACTACTCCACGGGCAATATGCCCCGACTTAGTAGGGCATATTGAGACATATACAAGACAATCCTACTTAGAATAAGTAGGATTGTCTTCCTTAAAGACAATAGAGGTCACTCCTGTATAATGGCATCTGCGGAAAAGCAGGTCATTATCTGTCTGTCAATTTGACAATAATTGTCAGACAGATAGTAGCACAGACCCAAAGAGGGCACTACGGTGTGTTACTCACCACTACTAACAATAGTAATAATTATACCTTCGGCCTACACTTCCTTAAAATTTGAAGTTAGATGGTTGTCTCTGAAGTTAGTAACACAAAAAACAAGAATACTAGCACAACATTCAAATTGGGGCAGTTTTGTTATTCAAATACAATACAACCAGCCGATCAGTTGATCGGTCATTACTCATCTGATCGGAGCGCCGTTACATGTACGGTGGTAATTTTAGTTGCCAATTATGAGCTCGACAATTTACTATAGAGAACATATTCCATTTTCTGTTTATCTAATTAAGTTAACCCCCACACAAATATGCTCCAACGCAGTTTCAAAAATCTTAACGATAATCACAACATATCTTTGCTTTCATGAAATATTTTATTAAAAAAATAAATAAATAAATAAATAAATAAATAAACTCATTTACTTTACCCCGATTTGTAAGAGGTTTCCCGATGTACTGTACAGGGTTCTTACAGAAACTTACTTATTTATCTCGAAAGGGAGTTTAATTTTAAAACTACATTAAATTTTCTGTCGTTTGGTTCGAGATAAGCTTTGACCTGTGTATAAAAAGGTTTCTCAACTTACCATGGGTTATCTTATACTGGGCCTCTATGCAGAGCTGTATTCCTGGAACACTCTTTAAATGCTAGTACTGAGAGAATAGTTAGGAGGATTTGGATGAAAATACTTCACTTTTAGGCAGAGGTTGTTAATATTTTTCAGTAATAGCCAATAAACTGTCACGAGAAAACTAATTACTGGATTATTGTATAATTTTGAAAACATGTTTTTCTGTTGATTTAATTTGGAATGTTCAAAGAATAAACAACCAGTTCTATATTGTTTGGATGAAAAGTGGATAATTAAAATGTAGATGACCAGGTTTGAAACTGACCTCTGGAGTTGGAACTCTTTCGATGGCAGATGACCGGTTTTGAAATTCACCAAACTTGTATTAATTTAAAATTGAAGTGGAAAAAAATTTCAGAAAAACAACATTTGTTTAAAAGAAAGTTTTATTGCATTCATTAACAATAGGGGAAACATTAAACTACATTTTCTATTTCTTCCAATACTTCACATGTCAGGTCCTCCTATGCGATTGTGGCTTCTGAATTCTCCGAGGATCTTTCTATCTCTGCATAGAATTTTAACTCCTCTATATTTCGCCAATCATTTCCATAATGAGCTTGTAAAAGTGCTGAAACTTTTTCACTTCCAACATCCGAACGATAAGCCTCCTCGCCACGGATTGTAATGTTATTTTTGTTAGTTTTCTTCAAGATAAACCTCTTGCTAGGATTAAATTTAAAATGCCACTGTCCGGGTGGTTTCATCACTTCTTGTGTGGCGCTTCTCCAATCATTTATCTGTAAATCAGTTCCCAATTTCCATACAGTTCCATGTTCTTTCAGAACATTTACATATTCCGCAGGAGTAACTATAGTTTCTATTTTCTTCAGTTTTTTTTCTATATGGGCAAATACTCTGTCTGGTGGTATGAAAAAGTGGCCCACAATGGGAAATATTACTTCTATACTCTTTACATTTTCAGGGGCAGTCAACAACTATTTTGATAACATCCCAATCAGCGTGCTGTTCTTGTTTTGGCCTCAACAACCATCAGCAGCCAACCTTATCTTGTCTATGTTTTCCAAATTAGTGTTTGATAATCTATGAAAAACAGCGCTAGAAATCTCATTTGAACTTTTTGGTCTTTCTGTTTCATTCCAGCAATAAATATGTACGTTGCTTTTGGTTAATGGGGAATGTGAAGAACCAACAACAATAGTAAATTTGTAGAAATTCCATTGTCGACTAAAGTATGCTTTTTGGTCTGGAACTTTTGGAAGTGACATATTTTTTTGGCAATCAAAAGACAGTGTAAGTAGTCCTTCCCCTTCTTCCTGCAAGAAATTGAAGAAGGCTTTTGCTTTTCCCTAGTAGCACACAATATTAATAATATATGTTTAAAATATTTATAAAATATGTAATCTTTCATAATATTTTGAACCTATTTAAAATATTTATAAAACATTTGAAAATATATATAAATATGAAATATTTTCAAAATATTTATAAAATATTTGAAAATATATATAAATATGAAATATTTTTAAAATATTTTTTAAAGTATTGAAAATCTATATTAGTGCCTAAATATTTTAGAAATATTTTATATAAATGAACAATTAATTCAAATATAAACAAAGGTAGGTAACGTGCCATTTCTTTTTTCAAAATTAACAAATATCTAAAAAACTACCCAATACCCGGCATTAGTGGCGACATCACTTTTTGTTTTTGTATCCAAACAAAAGTTTTTTAGCCACAGAAAAATCATTTTCACCTAAAAATAATGGAACAGATTGTGGTATCCCAAGCTGTGCGGGTGATTTATTTGCGATTAAAAGGTTTGTTTATTACATTTAAATCAGATTTCGTTATTAGATGAGGTTATGTTGATTACGTAACGCAAAAGGGAATAACTTTTATCATGAAAAATAAAATTATATAAAAATATAAATTATAAATTATTATCATAGACAAATGTGAATGAGTATATGCTTTTGTTTGGATACACTGACGTCACACTAATGTCGCACATTATATGACCGTATTATATGCGCTTTTATAAACCATGTTATATGCGTATTGCGTAACTGTGTGACATCTGAACACGCTCTGCCCCCGACATTTTTCGGGCGCAGAGCGTAACTATACGAGTACTGCGCTCTCGGTGCTGGCTGAGCATTTCATCTGAACACGGTCCTGCAGTTGATACGTGATTCGGGAACGCACCCTAGATTTCAAAATCTCACAAATTTTTATGATCCAGTAGTAAATAAGTTAATCGACGGTTCTGATTGGTTACTTTGAATCTGAAAACCAATAACCATTGTTGTTTAGTGATTGCTTAAGTACAATATCAAATGGTAAGTCCTGCCAGAACTGCCTGGTCACGTTAGCTATGGTTATGTCTCAGTGATTACCGCGCATCGCGCAAGCGCGGAATCACCTTGCGGCCTTACCCTCCTTCTTGCTGCGCCAGCGCCACAGTCCACAGCGCCATGCGCATGCGCATTGCGCCATTCCGCCATTTTCTAAGGACGTTGGTTTTCGTGTTTTCGTCTTGTTGCCTTTATGCTAAAACCGGTCGCATTTTGCTAGGGCTAGGAACTTTAAAGTAATTTGTTGGTGGTTGTATTTTATGCAATTTCCAGTGAAATTAGTGAAATCAATATATCCAGTGTGAGATCGAGATTTAAACATCTAAGTAAAAACTAAGAAACTGCTAACCTGCTCCTGCTAACGTGCTAACTACGACCCAGGACAGGACTTAAGACAAATTCAGGTATGCCGCCGAAAAGGTTTATAACAAGAAATACCAATTCATAAAGAACAGTTTGGCTGTTCAGTATCCACGGATACATTCCTCTAAGGTAATGGCTAGTCATGTTTTATCCTCAACAGTCAGTGATTCAGTCGAGCGGAAATTGTTTTAAGAACAAATCTAGTCTTAAAGCTACATGTTTTAACACTATGAAAATAAATATACCTATATTTTTAGGTAAATTTCTTGTATTTGGTGGGTGGTGAGACACCACAGAGAACAATTTACCAAATAATGAAAAAATTGATTACTGATTATAGAATGGGTGTGAAATACTCTGGTCAAGGTAGAAAACAGAAACTTCCATTTTTTCCTCTCCGGATCTACAAAGCTGCAATAGGTAGAGTTATGTTATTGATCAGTTAGCAGCTTTACTTAGAAACAGTATTTTAGATGGTACAAGGAGAAGGCATACTGATGTTACGGAGGAATTTGTAAAGAAAACTGTGGCCATTTATTTAGCACAAAGTAAAACAAGAATAAGCATGAGAAAAAGGTAATGTAATAATGTTTTTCATTGTAACATTTCTCATATTAGTATCACTATTACAAAGGAACAATAGGTAATAATTATTAACTATTGGATTTAACAATGTAGTAGGTATTTTACAGTTGTTCTGACATGGTTTTTCGAAATGTAAGTGGCACTTTATATCTGTTTGGCAGTTGCTATGACAACGGGCTATAATATTTATTACGTCCCTCTTTACTGGGCAATAATGGGAAAATTAGAAAATCATAATAGTATATTATGTATCAAGTTTTATAAATGCCATTTTAGTCACGATTTTTATTAATCACGAGCGAAGCGTAGCGGAGCGAGTGTTTAATAAAATGAGTTACTGACCACACAAAATTAACTTAACTTATATAGGGTGTTTAAATTTTACCTTTGAACTTTTGGATTTTGAAAACGCTCTATCTCAATTTTTTTAAACGGAATGCATATATTTTTTTTCAAAAATCAATTAAGTGTTTCAATATCTACAATTCAATCAATATCATATATAAAAATTTTCCCATTGTCGAGATATTAGTCAATCACTATTTTTTGGTCGTCGTCAATTATTTACGGTCGGTTTCCTAGGCAGCTGTGCATAGTATTACTACTAATGCACGTATTTGAAAAACTAGTTAATATCTAGGAAAGTGTAGAATGAATGTAGTTTGTATTAACTATGTAAAACATTTAATTATAGGTGAAGAATTCGAGTGGTAATATTGTGGAGTAATTTAATTGTCAATGTGCAATTCTGCATATTGCATAATGCAAACAAAAATAACAATGGAATACATTTTTAAACAGATATATTTATAGAAGAATTAACAATTAACTAAACAAAACAATGAATACATATATGAAACAAATAATGTTTTGACAGCGAAAGATAACAATGTAATATACCTATTTTTTTTATTTTAAATATACATTAGACATAAACACATAAGTAAAAATTGACAAAATTATGAATTAACTAGGTAGATGAAATATAAACTATTTAAATAAAGTTCTCAACATAAGAGCCTTCTTGTGCTATACAAGTTGTGTAGATAAGTTTAGCCCTACCAATACACTTTTCTACAGCATCACTTTCATTCACTCTGTTTATTTCCTCCCTTATCCTTTGTTTCAAGTGTTCTGTATTATTTATTTCCCTTTTATAAATTTGTTCTTTTAAGTTGCCCCACAAAAAGTAGTCTAAGGGAGTTAAGTCGGGACTCCGAGCTGGCCAGGGTATTGTTCCGTGTCTACCTATCCAAGTATTAAAATTCTGGTTTAACCAATTAATTACCGGTCTTACAGTGTGGTAAGGGGCACTGTCCTGTTGAAATATAAGAGCGGCCCTAATATCATCTGGCAGTGCTTTAATAAGAGGAAGTATTTGATTTACCAGCAAGTCGAAATATCTCTCTCCATTTAATATGCCATTATAAAAGTGAAATGTTTTATGTGAACATATTGGATCGATAATAATAGAAAATAATACGCTATAAAATGGATTTAATAGAAAAATCAGTCCAGGAGTAGTGAGATAAATAATATCAACAGAATAATTTATAAATAGTAAATTAGTAGTAATACTATGCACAGGAAACCGACCGTAAATAATTGACGACGACCAAAAAATAGTGATTGACTAATATCTCGAAAATGGGAATTTTTTTATATAGGATATTGATTCTATGAATTGTAGATATTGAAACACTTAATTGATTATTGGAAAAAAAATGTATGCATTCCGTTTAAAAAAATTGAGATAGAGCGTTTTCAAAATCCAATAGTTCAAAGGTCAAATTTGAACACCCTATATAAGTTAAGTTAATTTTGTGTGGTCAGTATTACATGAGGGACCTTTAGTAATAGTCACATAATAAACATTTTCGAAAAGTTTAATCGGCTATAGAAAAACAAATAGTTCTTCCAACATCTGCATTTTCACTTTAATTACGATAACTTGGCAACGCCGCAACGGATTTTCATAAACAATAAACCATTTGACTGCTCTCCTAGAGACACATATAATGGCCTAAGAAAATATATGGCGTTCCTTTAAAAAAACCATAAGTTAGGTTTGATTCACTACTTTTGAATCACTCTGTATATGTAAAAGTATGAAAAATAAAAATTTACTTTACTGCAAACAAGTTTTGTATAAAACTTTGTTTTATATCTCTAACAGTTTCCGAGATAAGGTATAGGGTCATCTTATGTGGGCCACCCTGTACAAATAATTGTTCTTTAAATATTAGTTTTAATAAATTTAGTATTAATAATAAATAATACTAAATTTATTTTACCTGAATATTCTATGTGAGATGTTTAAAAAGATTGTAGTCATCCCAACTAAACGCTTGTAATGAACCAGAAACATCAAACTGTATCTAAATATGAAATATACAGAAACAACATTCTATGGACCAGATTGTCAACATTTAATATTTGGTATATGAAATCTTGGAATCTCTGATTCTATAAATTGTAAATTTCTGTAATTAACATATTTGGTTAATGTAAGGAGTTTCGATTTACTATCGGATTAAATGCTTCATGGAGTTCCTAATTATTAGAATTATTTCATGTTCAAAATTGAATTGTGTAAATTTACTCTTTCATTAAGTCATTAGATATGGGTTGAATAGTATTCTCTCTGTGTTTATTTACCCTACGTAATTTGTAAAATAATTTTTTGTTTCAGGGTGGACCAAGAAAATGTCGAAGAGACCGAAAGTAAAAATAAACCAAATGTTATCCGATTTCAGTTTTTGTTTTCAAGTTGTAGCGTCATTGCAAAATACCCTATACACATTGTTTCAATTTATTCTTCTTGCATTCAACCGTCCTCGAGAGCAATGGGCAATCTTAAGAGAGGAACTAGAAGATATTTTAAGCTAATGGTGGTATTTTTGCAGTATTGTAAGTATAGGGTATCTTGTAGTGACGCTATAACTTGAAAACAAATAAAATTCGGATAACATTTGGGTTTTTACGTGTAGAGTATACCCCTGAAGTACACCCTCCCTGTATATACGAGTATATATATCGGGTGGCTAAAAGTAAGTGTCTTATTAGATTATTTCAGAGACCACTTGAATTTAAATTTTTAAATTTTGTAACTACTATGGGGTTCTGGCCATTCTCTCTTCAAATAAATCAATGACGTCTCTGTATCCGGCAATTTTGACACTGTAAAATCTAAATGGTTTGAGATCTATCTTGACTTTTCATAAGGTATCGTTTGAAACTAATTTCAGATTGAGCCATAAATGAAAAAAATTGGCTAAATCTGAAATTAGTGTCAAACGATAACTTATGAAAAGTCGAAAAGTCAAGATAGATAGATCTCAAACCATTTAGATTTTACAGAGTGTCAAAATTGCCGGAAGAGATGGACGTCATTGTTTTATTTGAAGAGAGAATGCCGAAAAACCACAGAGTAGGTACCAAATTTCAAAATTTAAATCCAAGTGGTCTCTGAAATAATCTAATAGGTCACGTACTTTTAGCCAACCGGTATATATAGGTACCTACAGAAAATATTTTAAAAATAATAAATAAGTGATATTTAAAAAATATTTTAATTATATATTTAACTAACAATTGGTTGTTACTATTACATAAATATTTAAAAATTGATATTAATGAAATATCTATTATCAATATTTTATAAATAAAAAAAAAATCCTGAAATGATTATTTATAAAACATTTAATATATATATTTCTAAAATATTTGGTAAATAATATTGATGAAATATTCAAGAAAAATATTTTATAAATAAAAAAGAAGTTCTTAAAATGTTTATTTATAAAATATTTAATTTATATATTTTCCAAATATTCGGTGCTACTAGGGTTAGTTTATGAACTCTTTTGATTGTTATGAGTTTCACTTTTTCCTCACCATTGGCGGATTTTATTTTTTCAGTCAGTTCTAGACACGTGAGCACACATCAACTCTAGGACTTCCAAAGCCTAAGTTATAGTTTTTATTAAAAATATTGCGGAAAAAACTTTGCTTCACAATGAGATCTGCTGCAGTATCTTTATTGTACATTTTCCACATTGATCGTATGCTCAGTTCCGAAGGTAAATACAATCTTCGTGTTGTTTTTGATCGGCAATAGTGATGTTCCATAGCTTTAAAAGATTCAATAAATCTCATAACAGATTGTCTTTTTAAAATATTTTTAGTACTTCTGCGGTCACCCCCTCTTGTTTCCTGTGCTAGAGCCACTTTCAAAAGAACGCTTTAAAACCCCTTGTACTTGATGTTTCTTTATGCCCAAAATATTCAAAAAGGTACTTCGGCAAACTGGTATTTTTTTGCCATCTACAGCCATACGGATAAAATACTTGATTGTACATGTCTTTTCAGGGTGAGTTGACGTTGATGGACGGTGCCGCTTCGGATTTATTCTATCTGTATAGTTTAATATGAAATTATCTTGTTTGATTTTGTTTTTAACGGAGTAAAATGTTTTATGAAATTGTAAAATATCTTGCATTTTAAACGATCTGCATGCTACAGTGATGATATGCTACAGTGTTGTGTCCGCATGTAGGGTATTCCGGAAGATTTTTAGTACCATATCTATTTAACCAAAGGTAAGTTAGAATAATTATATATAACGGTCAAAAATAAAATTACCTAAGCTCTTTTAATTTGTTGGTTTTCAATTTAGTAGGATCCCTTGTTCTCTTTCGAGCTACGTTTGGAGTAACAGGTAAAACATTTACCGCACTATCGTCCATTGTGCTCTGCAGCAAATATTGAAATATTGTTCAATAATAATCAAACACTATTTATTTACTTGCGCGAATTAATTTTGTTAACCACTTCACAGTAAGAGATTAAGTAAACTACTACTGTTTGGCATAATAGAACAGCAGATAATATAACAGAGTCCGGGGATTCCCGCCAAAAATGCGACTTTTGATTGGCTCATTGGATATGGCCGATTTCGTATTGGAAATTGCATGGAGATGGCCGATTTTGAAACTCACATGAAATTTAAACCTAGAATTTTGCGTGGACATGGCTGTTTTAGATGGTTAACTATTTTGACAGTTGATAGACATTAAAATTCAGAGTACAGTAGTGCACATACCTTATTTTATATTTTATGAAAAATTTGGAGATGGCCGCTTTTGAATCTAGACGATTCATATAACACTAATGAACACGAAATCTGAATGAACTCTATATAGGGCAAACTATTAAGGGCGTAATGTTCGTCCGATTGAAAATCTTTGCGAGAGAGCGCGTAAAGTTCCGAGAAGGACCTAGCTAGTGTTAATTTTTTTCCTTGCAAATTTGCAAATATAAATTTTTATTTTTTTATCTGTTTGATCTTTAGTAGGATTAAAAATTAGCAAAAATAAAATTCTGGTAATATTTCACGAGTAATGAACACTTCAAAAATCGCCAAAAAATTATTCTATTTCATTACAACACGTTTCTACAATGGTTCGTTGTATTCATATACAAAAAGTAAATGAAATGTCTTATGATTTTTTTTTATGTAAGTTATGGTGAATGCCAAATTTTCAGTTCAGAATTTTATCTTTTTTCCGTCGGATGTCGGATCGAATTTCTATTTACAGCTGTATTTTCGAATGCAATAGACGTATATACTATGATATGGTATGCTGTCAGTTATGATAATATATAATCTGATGACCTTATACAGGGTGAATCACGAGTCCTGCTATGTATTGGTATCTTTGTTATTTGGAGAGATACGAAGTTGGTTAAATTAGGGAAAAGTTGAGCAATTACTAGCACTAAATAGTGGTCCCGAAAAATTGTTGAAAAAACCAGCGGTTCTCAAAATAATTAGCAAAATAATAAATTTCCAAAAAACTTAAATTAGCCCTAGCTCCGTTAGTTATACAAATTTTCAAATAAAAATTTATTTCGTACATACATCCATAATTATTATCTTTGTTCTAATGCAACTAGAATTTTTTTTCGCCTACTACATTCTGATATACGAATGGCAGTTCAGAATGAAGAGGCAGTTCTTTGGGAAATTACATCATTGCCACTGAGACAAATTAGGAGGGCTGTTGATGGTGTCTCCAGTCGCTGCAACAGTTATCTACAAAATAATGGTAGACAATTTGAATGTTTAAATTAATTTAAAGTTATTTGTCAGTTTGTTAGGCTCCATTCAATTGTTTTATTCATTTGTTATTTTGTTTATTATTGTTTAATGTTATGATTTATAAAAGTTAAAGAACTAATTATAGACCTTAATTACATTCAAAAGCCTAAGTGTGACACATCGCAGGATTCTTTAATTTTTTCTCTATCTAACCACGTCAAATTCTAATATGGCGTCCATAAGAAAAACAAAAGATGCTATCCATGACGATGATGACGAAGACGAAAAAAATTCTGGTTATATTAAAATTATGCATGTATGTACGAAATAAATTTTTATTTGAAAATTTGTAAAACTATCGGAGCTAAGCTAAGTTTTTTGGAAATTTATAGTTTTACTAAATATTTTGAAAACCGTTGGTTTTTACAACAATTTTCCGGGTCTTTTCCGACAACTTTTCTGTAATTTAACTAACTTTATATCTCTTCAAATAACAAAGATACCAATACATAGCAGGACGTGTGATTCACCCTATATACAGTGTGGGTGAGTTTGCATTGCACACTCAGTAACTTCGTAAATCTCAAGATATTAAAATTTTTCAAAAAGTACTTCAAAGTGATTTTTTGTGCTCTTTCCAAGCCTCTGATTAAAAATGCTCTCATTAAAAAACAAAAGAGCAGCGATATGTCCAGCGATTTTTTTAAATGGAACACCCTGTATTTTATTTCATAATTTGAAATCCTATCAAATTCTGAATATGACACCGTTTTTATTTTTTCTTAAAAGTGATATGTAAGTTAATAATAATAAAACTACTGTAAACTTTAGTACTAGGCCATGGATTGTACAACTGAAACAGAATATTTATTGAAATAAATGAAAATAATATCATTAACAAAGTTATAGGTTATTTGCATAACTTTTGTCATCATAAGCATGCTTTGTTTTCAATAATTGTGCAATCCATGGCCCAGTACCGATAATTTCTTGTATTGTTCCTAACTTACATATTATCACTTTTAAGAAAAAATAAAAACTGTGGCATATTCAGAATTTGATAGGATTTCAAATTATGAAATAAAATACAGGGTATTCCATTTAAAAAAATCATCTGTACATATGCTGCTCTTTTGTTTTTTAATGAGAGCGTTTTTAATCAGAGGGTTGGAAAGAACACAAAAAATCACTTAGAAGTACTTTTTAAACAATTTTAATATCTTGACATTTACAAAGTTACTGAGTGTGTAATGCAAACTCACCCACACTGCATACCAATATATTGAAGTACCTAATGCGAAAAGATAATAATCTTGTTAAAAAATATTTTTTTGAGTGCTGATACTGCACATTCTCATCGTGAAAAGACATTCTATCCAAATCTGTAAAAATACAAGATGTTCTGATTAAATAATATAAGTTTTGGTAAACCTCTCCTTTTTGGGACACCCTGTATAAATATCAAAAATAGAAAAATATGTCCCCCTTCAAATAACAAATCGATCTGGCCGAGCATTTTCCCTGGAAACTAATCCTTTAACGGATAATCGAGGATGAAACTTTTAATTGACACGATTTTTTTTTTTGTTTTCATATATTTCATGACAACTTAAAAATAGAAGAATTTTATTTCAAATGTTTATCCCTAAGATAATCAGTACACAACATGTTCAAAATCGATTGACCAAAAAGCTAAGGAAAAGTTAAAGAATGCTGAATGCTTTTATACTTTCACCGAAGTTATGAAAATTTAAATAAAGAGTTTACTGATTTTTACCTCCGTATTGTATTTTTATATTTTTCAGTGCTAAGGATAATAATCGTCTATTTAATAAATTGTACATTGTAGCTAGCGATGAGAGATTTTTTACAGTGTACTTTATAACTCCGCCTACTAACTGTCACGTCAAATATCGACCTCAAATTTCGAGTTTTGCGCCTGTAAGTTAGGCAATTGTATGCAGAAATTTGTAAAAACATGCTTTCTTAATTCGCAGATTTTGTCATTATAAAAACAAAAAATTTTAATTTAAAACATATTTTAGTTACATAAAGGCTTGTTTAATGTGACCTCAGTCGTATTTTTTTAAAATATTGTATAATAATGTTACAAAAATTTTTCAAAAGTGTGCAATATGAACATAACATTTTTTACATATTTAAAATTTTTTTGAAAAAAAGGACTTTGTTGTCTAGTGTAGTGAACATTAATAAGTCATTTAAAACTTACTTCATACAAAGAGGAAGTTCCATTAAAGAGAAAAATGGTTAGGCGTGAACCTCTGCAAATCGCTCTGCGAAATTGTGTACATTGCAGCCTTAACGGTGTCTAATCAGAGTCCGCGAAACGTACTTTACCATCTCCTGGTGGTTTACCTGCTCTTGGTTTGCCCTCATACTATGGGGGCAAAGCCACCAAGCCCTAAATATCAACAACTCGTTCTGAAGCCATGCCTAGAAGAGACTGAAGCTTCTTTTCTAGAAACTTTCGAAGCAAAGTTTCTTTGCCTTCAAATTTAAATGTACGAATCCGATTGCTTGTTAAAGTACGTTTCTCCCCCTATCTAATGCCGCTAACCATGACATCTTTCTGTCACACTGTCCAATGAAAATAGTACTTATTAACTAATAACCTAAAACCCTTATCCTCATCGCAAAACGGGGGGAATTATGACCTTACATTACAATTGACTTTATACCCGGAAAATTTCACAAAAAACTGGGCTGTTATGTTCTTGTCTTTTTAATATTTATATACATACAATAATTAATGTTTTATTTGTGAGATCCTTCTAAGTACTCATAATTCATATCATTCACTTGACTGTTACTACTGCCATGTACATTTGGCGCTTTTGTCTACATTTTGGACATTCTGGACATTCTTAAAACGTTACCATAAATTTGTTAAACCAGAACAATTCTCAAGAGTATTTATTACCAAAATGACACTTTTGCTAAAGTACTTCAAACGATTCTACGAACTTGGTCTTTAAGCATGATGTTATTTTCCAAAAATATTAAATTTCCAAAATAAAAGTGTAGCTTGACATTCATCACATGTGCTTTTATTACACTCTGCAAAGCCCAATATTATTTCCTGAAAAACCTATGTTGCTTTGTCATACTATTCACGTCGATTGAATTAGATCATTACCTGTCTCAAATGAAGGAGTGAAATACATTTTTTGTTGTAATTGATGCTTTTACTAAATATTATAATCTGTTACCTTTAAAAATTGTAAAAGTTGATGAAACACAACGTGCATTACAAACATTTATTTCGTATTTTGGTACTCAATGACATATTCAGATATTTTATAACACCAGATGTAAAATTCAGTTAATTCTAAATACTACTGATCATTGGTCCCTAGGAACCAACATGACTGATCTGTGCAATGAACTTAGTTGAAATTTAATTGGCTTTTATTAACTAGGTCCCAAAGACATTAGCTCCGGCTAAACTCGTCGGTTGGGTGCAGATTCGCAGTTAAAGAAGTGTTATTTTATTAATACTATCTTGGGCGCCAGGATAATTTTAGATTAAAAAATAATAATTAGATATATATAAACTATATAATAATGAATGTTTGAAGAAGTAAAACAATAACGAACAATTGTACATTCAATATTTACAAAATATGATCAACAATCAATTACCGGTTATTTATATAGAAAATAGGTACTAAAAAATGTATGATTGTTACCACGCAAAATGACTACAGAAATGATTAACAATGGGCGCATTCAGGGAAACATAGCACTCCAGCGCTTTGCCGCTTCACGTTCGACGAAATTATTTCTTCAACCCAGAAAAAATTTGACTGTAAACAAAACCAATGATCTTGTTGAAAAAATAGTTCCCATTCAGTAGCTGTTGAGTTATGATTTAAATATAAGAAAATATTGAATATTAATAAAGATTACTAGATAATAAAAAATATTGAAATTGAAATAAGCAAATATACCTATATCAACAATTTTAATAAACATTTAAATACAAATAATAAATGTGGCTTGGTGTTACCTGACCAGGAGATAGATACTATTGCAAATCAAAAGAAATTAATGAAATTATTTGTAGTTTAATTTATAGACTCTACTCAGCTTAATTAAATATTTCTATCAAGAAATTTCCATAAATTGTCTTTGAACTACTCTAAGATAGGTACCTATATAAAGTGCCTAAGACAATTACCCATGTTACAGATTTTCCTACAAATTGGGTTATATAACCTTAATGAAAAATCAAACCTAAAGGTCAACTGCCTCGTAGTCACAAATTCTAGTTGAACTCTAATTTAGCAAATTGATAGTCTTAAAGACCTAAATTCAAAATAAAATTTAATTGTTAGTATTCGTTAATTCAAATTTATATATATTGAATGATATATTATATATATATATATACAGAGTGAGTTTTATGTATGGAACGCCTCAATTATCTCGGAAACGGCTTGCCCGATTTTTATGAATTTTGGTTTATAAGGGTTTTGTAATATGGCCGATATTATTGTGGCATTTCCATTGTTGTCAGATCTTTCGTTTTTCCGGAAATATACTGAAATTTGTTATTTCAAATGGATCACCCTATATATTTTTTTGTTTTTGAAATCTCTAAGAAATTTAGAATATTTTTCATGTAATGTTCCCTATACCTAATTGCCATAATTTCGGAGTTACAGCTACATTTGCAATATCTCCGCCGAAGTTAAAATATTACATCAGGGCGGCTATATCTGCGACAAAAACAATTTTGACGTTTTAATAAACTATTATTGTTGGTGTTTATTGAAAGTTACAATGGACCGTTTATCTGAGAAAGAACGAATTGAGATTTTAATGATATTAGGATATGGTGATGTGCGTAGAAGTCAACAGGAAACGTGTAATATCTTTAATAATTTATATCCTAATAGAAATCCCATAGGATCTTTTGAAAACATAAAGTAAAGGCGATTACAGCTGATGCTCAAAATGTTGTCCGTTTACTTCCATACAAGAAGCCATGCGATGTTTAAAACTTTGCAGTACATTTTGTAACATTCCTGACTGCATAACATAACATTATTTAAAAAATTTGGATTATTTTGATCGTAACATTTTTCCATCATTGTGTCGGCAAACTCTTCACGTCTATCGAAATCATCATCTGACAACTCTTGAACCAATCTTACTTTGTAAGGATGGAATTTATTGGCATGTAAAATTTTCATTATGGATGTTTGAGAAATATCAACTTCCCTGGATATTTGTCTAGTACTCAAGTGTGGATCTTCTTCTAACATAACACAAACATCTAAAGATTTGTCTTCAGTTGTTGCAGTTTTTATACGCCCTGATTTCGGTAAATCTTTTATGGCTCCAGTTTGGTTAAACTTTATTAACAACTTACTCACAGTAGATCTTGTTATGGGATTTCTATTAGGATATAAATTATTAAAGATATTACACGTTTCCTGTTGACTTCTACGCACATCACCATATCCTAATATCATTAAAATCTCAATTCGTTCTTTCTCAGATAAACGATCCATTGTAACTTTCAATAAACACCAACAATAATAGTTTATTAAAACGTCAAAATTGTTTTTGTCGCAGACATAGCCGCCCTGATGTAATATTTTAACTTCGGCGGAGATATTGCAAATGTAGCTGTAACTCCGAAATTATGGCAATTAGGTATAGGGAACATTACATGAAAAATATTCTAAATTTCTTAGAGATTTCAAAAACAAAAATATATATAGGGTGATCCATTTGAAATAACAAATTTCAGTATATTTCCGGAAAAACGAAAGATCTGACAACAATGTAAATGCCACAATAATATCGGCCATATTACAAAACCCTTATAAACCAAAATTCATAAAAATCGGGCAAGCCGTTTCCGAGATAATTGAGGCGTTCCATACATAAAACTCACTCTGTATATATATATATATATATATATATATATATATATATATATATATATATTGCAGTCAAATTAGGCAGAAAAGAAGAGTACTCTTTTTTTCCAAAATCGAGCTTTCGAAGCTGTTTATTGCTTCTTCTTCAGGAATACTACAAATACATTCAATTATGAATAATAAAATTACAATACAGCATGGTACTTACGAAAATAGAGGTTATAACAGAGCAATTGACTAAATTGTTACAAAAATACATCACTATGTAGACATTACCAGTTGTTGTCAACAATATCAACAATTACATCTTACGAAACATTTAAATAATCCATGATTGTAAAAAATAATCAGGATTAATAATTAAAACAGATTGCCACAGGCCATGTGCTACTAATCTTAGAACAATAAAAACCATAACAGGCTGGGTAACATAATTTGAGCAGTGAAAACAATTCCAAAAAACCAAATTTATTAGGCATCCCAACCAACAGAGAATGCCAACCTAAAGGTCACCCCATCAAAAGTAACTAGGATTGACCAGGTTGCTGAACAGAGATATCAATATTTAAATGAAAGAGAGGTAAATTTGAATGTATTACAAGTCTCAAGAAAAAAAGAAAACAGGGAAAAAACACCACCCATCAACAGTGCGGTCAAAATTCTTTGAAACAAACCACCCACAGAACAAACGAAAAGGGGTAGTCTTCCTAGTCAGTTATACTAAATAACCAAATAAAATTCTTTTAAAAAGGAAAAAAGAGAATTCACTAATTAAAAATAGTACTATCAACTAAATTGTTAATACTGTCATTCTTAAACTGTAAAAGGTAAGTATATATCAGACTGAGATTATCTATATCCCTCCTCGAGTTAATACACTCCTCATCTCTGAAGATGTGTACCATCTCCAAGAACAATCTCTTGGTAAATTACTCTCCACATCCAACACTTGAACCTCACCCCAAGACATTGAGTGATTTTTCACCAAAACGTGTTTTGCTAACCTACAAGAGGTCCTATTACAACGAATATCACTCTTGTGTGAAATGATTCGGTCTTTGAGACATCGGCCAGTCTGTCCGATGTAATTTTTATTACATTCAGAACATGGAATTGAATATACCACACCACTGCTATGCAAAAGGTCAGATTAATCCTTCGTTTTGAAAAAAGAGATTTGAGACTAAGGACATTACGAAAAGCTAATTTAACGTTATTAAATTGTGAAAAAATTTTTTGAAATATACCACTGAGTGGTTCTAAAAAAGGTAATGAAAAATATAATTGAACTTGATTACTGTTAGTGACATCATTATCATTAACGTGCCCAATATTGTTAACATTGTTATTCAAATTACTGGCATTCAGCAAAATTTTATAAAGAAGTCTTGGAGGATATCCACAAATTAGTCACCATACTTTGCAGAGATGGAACCTCTTGATTCTGTTCGATAGGTTTGTGTCAAGTGGATATCCCCCAGCAAACATTGAATATTACAGATATATAACTCCAGAGTAACAGATTATAATCCCAAATGTACATACATATTATACAAATGTTATTATTTGTTATATAGTATAATTATATATGTTGTTACAATTGAATGGTACGTTCTATGTATATAACATTCTTGTAACGTCCATTGTTTAATTGATATAACAGTGTTATATAAAATCCTATGTTGTTAATATATTACAGTTATATTGCATTTAAGCAACGTGTAAGCATGCGCATTGCAACATGTTTCAGCTTCAGCGTATACGCTCCATTAGTGATGACGTACGCCAGCCATTTTGTTCTGGTAGGTCACGGTTCATTATCCAAACAAGGCCCGATTAACAAGGCAAATTTACAGAAAAGTGCTATTTTGACGTTATTTGAAGATTTTAAGGGGAAAAAACATCGAAAACGGTAAGAGTGCAGTAAACGTACCCTATAAACGCATTCATGCAACACAGATGGGTAATAATAACTGAAATATTAATACAATCTAAATTTAACATAACCTCACTTTATATAGTTTATTGTAAAAATAACTTTATTTAATGATTTTTACAGTACGAATCTTTCATTCGCCATGGTTATGTGCTGGGCTCCGGATTGCAAGCACTACAATCAACGAGAAACTTGTAGATTTTTTATATTTCCGCAGGACCCTAAGGAACGCAACCGTTGGAAAAACTTGTGAGGTAGGTTTGAAATATACCTTTTAATTTTGGATAGATAACTGTTTAAATGTTTAATAAAAATATATTGTATATTATGACAGACGTAGCGACGAACCTGGACCTGGTGCATTTTTATGCAGTTGTCATTTCCGTGATGGTAAAAGGTAAAATGGCCCTGAAATCTTCTTGCACAATGTGACAAAGAAATTCACTTATACAAGTCCTGAGAAGAGTAAAAGAAGAGAGCAGAGAGTGGTAGTTCAGGAGCATCTGGAAGGCCTACCAGCAAAGCGTCGACAAGAAGGTTATTTTGAACCAGATGTGTCATCTCCACCATCTGAAATGGAAATGTGAGTGATATTTATGTCAAATATGTATACGTTATACAGATTTCATTGCGTTGACTGCTAAATAAATACAGTGCAATAATAATTACTTGTCATAACGAATGATTCAAAACTAGGTTGGTCGATTAAATCGAGTTTTTAACCTGGATTAAGAAACCTGGATTCACTTGTAAATGAAACGAAAATAAAATAAAAATTCAACTGATATATATTTGTTTATTTGTGAATGTACCTGACCATCAGAAATATGATATTATAAGAAATTTTGCTTGCTACATATTTGCTAATCTCATTGTTGCATATCTTTTGTTAAACTACAGCAGTTAATTACGAAAGCAGACCGCAAAGTAATCCTTTGCTGGTAATTTCTGAAATCCTATAAGTACCAGGATCTGGACCATCCAAATGTTTAAAGTTTAGTTCTTAACTATCCGTTCCGTTCCAACCAGGAGAAGTATATTGAACAACAATGTTCATTCATTGCTTCTCCCGATTGGTTTAACGCATTAACTTATAGCTGTGAACAAAGTATATTTTGCTTTTATGATACTGGCTTACGCTGCTATCCGGGTTGATTTTGTTGGTATCTTATTATAATAGTGATATTGGTCTGACTGAATTTGAAGTTTATTGAATTAATCTACTTATTTTCCCTAGATTCATTGTGTCTACATACAGCAGAAATTTAATTGATCTGGAGAAAATAAGTAGGATGGTGCAATAAATTTCGAATTTCATGTCTACAAATATTACTATCGTAACAAGATACAACCAGAAACGACCTAGTAATCTGGTTTATATATTAGTAATGCAACATTTACCAAAAAATGTTATACTTATGTCATATAACACTAATAAAATGTTATATATCTGCTACGATACTTCTATTATTATAACTTGTTATATAAATGTTACATAAGACCTCGGTTACTCTGAGTAGGAAATAGTAACATTAAGGTTATAACACTGTTATGTTGACACTGCATATTCTGTTACCTCAGAAATTAGCAAATTGCATAACAGATATATAACATCAATAGAACAATGTTTGCTGGGCCTCCAAGACTTCTTTATAAAATTTTGCTGAATGCCACTAATTTGAATAACAATGTTAACAATATTGGGCACGTTAATGATAATGATGTCACTAACAGTAATCAAGTTCAATTATATTTTTCATTACCTTTTTTAGAACCACATTTTTAGTGGTAAATTTCAAAAAAATTTTTCACAATTTAATAACGCTAAATTAGCTTTTCGTAATGTCCTTAGTCTCAAATCTCTTTTTTCAAAAACGAAGGATAAATCTGACCTTTTGCATAGCAGTGGTGTGGCATATTCAATTCCATGTTCTGAATGTAATAAAAATTACATCGGACAGACTGGCCTATGTCTCAGAGACCGAATCATTTCACACAAGAGTGATATTCGTTGTAATAGGACCTCTTGTGGGTTAGCGAAACACGTTTTGGTAAAAAATCATTCAATGTCTTGGGGTGAGGTTCAAGTGTTGGATGTGGAGAGTAATTTAACCAAGAGATCGTTCTTGGAGATGGTACACATCTTCAGAGATGAGGAGTGTATTAACTCGAGGAGCGATATAGATAATCTCAGTCTGATATATACTTACCTTTTACAGTTTAAGAATGACAGTATTAACAATTTAGTTGATAGTACTATTTTTAATTAGTGAATTCTCTTTTTTCCTTTTTAAAAGAATTTTATTTGGTTATTTAGTATAACTGACTAGGAAGACTACCCCATTTCGTTTGTTCTGTGGGTGGTTTGTTTCAAATAATTTTGACCGCACTGTTGATGGGTGGTGTTTTTTCCGTTTTCTTTTTTTTTTTGAGACTTGTAATAAATTCAAATTTATCTCTCTTTCATTTAAATATTGAAATCTCTGTTCAGCTACCTGGTCAATCCTAGTTACTTTTGATGGGGTGACCTTTAGGTTGGCATTCTCTGTTGGTTGGGATGCCTAGTAAATTTAGTTTTTTGGAATTGTTTTCATTGCTCAAATTATCTTACCCAGCCTGTTATGGTTTTTATTGTTCTAAGATTAGTAGCACATGGCCTGTGGCAATCTGTTTTAATTATTAATCCTGATTATTTTTTTACAATCATGGATTATTTAAATGTTTCGTAAGATGTAATTGTTGATATTGTTGACAACAACTGGTAATAGTAGGTATTGGGCCACTACAGCGTGGGAAAATTTTGATGACCGTGGGAAAATTTTAAAGACCGTGTGAAAAATTATGAGCTAACAACGCCCACGCACTGGTAGACATATGTCAAAAAGACTTATCTTATGAAAAGGCGGTACGCCTTTGTCGGTGAACCATCAAAGTGAATTATTAGCTTATAAAAAGGCGGTATATCTTTAGCGGCATACATCAAAGAGAATTTTCATTCCATGAAAAGGTGATATACCTTAATAGCTGCATCCATCAAATTTTTACTACTTACTAACCTTTAGAAAATGAAACAGAGATCCATACGGATTTTCATATGATCTATGAGGGGGGAGGATATTTAATAGTAATCATATTTGTTATTAATATTTTTATTGAAAACGAATATCAAACACAGTACATTAAATTAAAAGTATTAGATATAATATCGGTTATACAAAAATATTAAAACTAACAAGCTCTAACTATCACGATAAAGTTAAATGACATATCACTGATTCTATTAAATGTTTTTTAACCTTTCAAAGAGTTTAAAAACATGAAAATTACAAAGTATATGTAATAAATAATACAGAGCAGGTACCTATAATTAAATTAACATTTCAGTTTTTTATGTCCATAAGGTGTAGAATTAAAGTCTGTCGAAAACACCCGTTTGGATGAAGTAGTTTTGAATAATTTCGTTTCCTGGCTGCTGATAACTTTATGATCCCTTGTTCGCCTAATATTCATAGAAGTTATGGGAATGGGTTCGAAGTTCGAATCTTCCTCAATTGTTCTAGCTCTCATAGTGTAGAAATTTATTAAATTGGAAGCATTATAATTAAGACAGAAATCCTTAACTTTACATATTGTATAGTATGTATTATATTTAGGGCTAAAAACTATATAACTATAACTCTTGGGGCCAGCCGAAGCGAATGCAACTATATAACTTCCGGGACCATATTCTTCAAGCTCATCTGTCATATCTCCCAGAAAACTCCCTGTGGGCACGTCGGGATCACCTTCTCTTGAAATATAGATAACAGAATCGGTATCATAATACAAAACTCTATCACCAAGCTGTTCTAGATAGCTGTATAACTTGAGGCGGGCTTGAGCGGTAACATAAGCAGCAATACATTTATTAACCGTAGATAAAGGATTCGCAGCTTCTTCTATATATTCCCATGATACTATAAGGACCTCATCATTTACTTCTTGAATATTATTTACATAAACAGAGGGATCATTAACAAGATTGTATAATTCGTATGGTTGTCTAATTATAGAGGTTTTAGGTTGATTCTCGCGTTGACCAAATTTTCCCCAGAAAGAGTTCAATAATAATTTGGCTAACGATCTTAAACCAGCATTTTTCACGATTTTGGAGAACTCGAGCTGTATTCCTTCTATTTTAAAAAAATCTTCTATATACTGATCTTTTTCTTCCTGGGTGACACAGTTTGATGGCCATCCTGAAGCTTCAGTCTTCATCTTCACGAACTTATTCATCATATCTGTGAATAAACCTGTAAAGTTTTCAACGCCATCATATTGCATCACTTCGTAGGACCAAACCTCATATATTTCCAAAATCTTATAACCTTTCTCTACAGCTTTTCTTATTTCATCCGCTACCCATGTACCTATCAAACAACGTTCATTTTCATTGTGAATACATTCATCTTGATTTGAGGTATCACCACAAGTTTGACAAAGAATAAACATTAGCTTATTGTTCATTTTTGTGGGAAGAACAGGTATATTTAGATTCTGGGGAGGCAAGACTTTGCATTTGACAAGACCTTCTGTCTCATTCAAATTCAACTGTTTACATTTATCTCCCACATATATTTTAGGGTGACCTACTGGAAACTTTCCATATTTACAAACCCAAGGGTAAAGAGAGCAAACATCGACATATTTAATCTTTTCATTTTTAACAACTTGGTGAAATGTTCGTATATTTTCTGTACGTCCCCCATAAAAGGCGTCTTTAGGGACAAGGGGGGTGTGAATCAATAAAGAATGATTTTCTGTTAACATATTTATCTGATCATTCACCTGCATCTGTCTTCGGAACTGGCACTCCCACATTACTATAATCTCGTAACCCTTCTGCCGCAATCTATCAATTTTCATTACTGTACGTTCATATCTATTATTCAATGTATCGGAAGGATCTTCATTCAAAGGTTTATCTCTGTTAGTAGTTATACAGTTATGTCCATGGTAATAGCAACCAAAAAATTCGAAAATTTGGTTTGTTTCAGAACTATACCCATCTACTTTAACTCCGGAAATAACTACTTCCTTTTGCGTGAAAGTATGCTGTATATTAATACCCCTCTGTAATTCTTCCCACACAAGCCATTGGATTGCTATCTTTTACTGGTTATCTACACATCGATATCCGTTAGAAGGTATTATACCTATAGTATTAGTTTTCAAAAAGTTTCGACGGTACACTAGATTACAGACTGAAGCCAACGTAACACTTTCAGTAAAAGGACATACGTTACATTCTTGTAATAACATCTTTCGGAATTTTAAACAAGCCTTAAGCAATATATCTACATCACTTCTACAATACTCAATCAGCTCCTTTGATAAGTCAAATACACCCCGTTTATGTTCATCATACCACTCTAAAAATTTACAACGGGCATCATCCTTCATATTATCACGGTCAAAATATGAAATATTGGGCATAGCTCCCACATAGTTTGAATTCTCTTCCGTATTGAATAAATATGGAAAATAACCCTTTCTCAGATCTGTACCTAAATCAAACGCTTTCGGCAAAGTAGCCAGAGGCATAGGAAAGTAGTTAAGACTATCAATGAATTTTACATTGTCAAAACTCAGCATTATGATTTTAGTTCCCTTCATTATAAGGTCTATTTTTAAATCCGTACTCTCCATGACATGGTGAAGTAAAAATTGATGGTCAAATGCCTGACCTTTATGGGCTATAATCACAACTTTTTTGAATTTTTTCCGTATTTTAAGGATGTGCTGTACAAATGACGCTACAACATTGTCTTTATAAATTAATTCTCTGTAACCACATTTCATACAAAAGTAAAGGTTTTGCTCATCCATACAGTGATCACATCTTTGCTGTAAAACACACAGATTAGGAATATGTTCTCTGGTTCCATTTTCCAATATTTTATCTTGCCTCGTCTCGAGGTCTTAAAATATAAACAATAGATCCTCAATTTTTGGGATACGTTTGTCCTGTTGCATGTAACAGTAGTGATTAGGCGAGGTGTAACGGTTACATATTTTACAAAACATCTCTCCACATACGTGTTCATGTCCGTGCTTCACTACTTTTAAACACTCGCAACAACGTTTTATGCGACTACATAGTGAACCCTTTTTCAATGAATCTTCAGATTTATGATTATTGTAACAGGACAACCCTCGGAATTTGCGATTACAGTCTTGACACAATATCTCTTCTCTCGTTTTCTCACACTTAGGAGTTTGCTGACAACATGGACAACTTTTCAGGCATGAATGATCATTTCTATTATTATACCCTATGTGACAGTCTTCACAGTAATATCTACAAACAAAGGTCGCTGTAAGATTAGTAATCACGTTGAAATGATTATTATGATGGAGTAGATTAATTTTATTCGCAGCATCAGGACCCTCATATAGTATTTCTCTGCCTTTCGAACCATACTTGTAAACAGTTACTTTAAAGTCCTTTATAACCCCGATTCAGAATTAAGCAAAGTGGAATGACCTCGCCGATCTGGTAAAATGCGGTGAAGCATGGGCGTGCGTATTCTGTTTTACCATTGGGCACATTTCAGTTAATATATACTCGTATACTATTCTATAGACTACTTCTAGTATATGCAATTCCACTTTTTTAACTAACACAAATAAGTATAAACACTGACACAAAGAATAAATACACTGATAATTTTACCACAAATTTTTACCGTTAAGAAACGCGCGCGAAATAACCCAACATCACGCCACTGTTTCGAGCGCAGTCGCTTGTTTGTTCCAATTGGTTCCCAATTCGACCAATCAACGTCGTTGAGGCTCAGAAAAAAGAAAGGGAAAATGCAAGAATATGTATGTTAAATAAGGATAAACAACTTGTCGTCAACTTTACGGCTTTCATAGTTGTCAGATATTCCGAAATTCCTTGATATTATCACAAGTATAAAGATATATTATGTCTTTATACTTGTGATATTATTAAGTAAAAGCAAATTAAACATTGTGTTTGCTTTAATAAAGTACAATAGGAATAAGGGACGTTAAAGACAAGTAAAAAAATGGGTAAATAAGGTAATTAATACGTTTCCTGTTTTAAATAAGAATACTTTAGAAATAAATGTGACAACACAGATCTACTCTTTTTCCGGTCATTGCACTTTGCTTAATTCTGAATCGGGGTATAGATAGTTTTGAAATTGAACAATTTCACCAATACCGGCGCCTTCTTTAGGTATATGTATTGCTGACTCATTGATAATTCGGGCAACTTCCCGATCTTGGAGTTTATGTGCATTTTTAATTATTTGTTTTAAGTTTGTAGTTTTCATAATGTAAGCCATAGCCACAACAACGGGGAAAGCACAAGTTATCTTTATTGTTAATTACAATAATTCCTCGACGTTTATTGCATTCTTCTTCATAAGTATTATAGGACTGTACACGTCCTGCTCCCTTAACAGGTCTTAGTGACGTCATAGTCATTCGGAATGTTTCTGTATCAAAACCTTGAGCGTTACTTTGATAAATAGACCCAAGTAAATTCCAAATATCATTAAAATTAATTTTGTCAGCTTCTCGATTAACGTTGTTCATTACGTGTTCTATAATAGCGGCAATACCCTTTTTAATCCATGTTTCAGGATCTGCATCGCTAAGGGGTGGGGTATTTAACTTAAAACACATACTCTTCTTTTCCATATTAAATTTTCTGTTGTTAGTACAACTTTGATTTACAATTCGAAAAGCCATTATAACCGTAAACAATGAAATAACTTTTACTTTTATCTGATGGAGCTTCAAAAGTCTTAGTATAACTGAACGAGTTTCTACTTTCCAATACTCTCCTTATATAGCTCAGAAGTTCTGTGTCGGTGAGATGTACGCAGCGCCCTCTACTGGTATAGTATCGCCTAAAGTACACATCTAAAAAAAAACGCTGAAAGATAGTTACAAAAAATATTCATTTAGGCACCAAGCAGTCTATAAGATAGTTAAGGAAGTAATAGTAAATAGGTGTATGAGACAGTTATTATTATTTCATTATTGAGGAACAAAGCCGGATAAAAAATATTTTAGAATTAAAAAGTGATATATTTATTTTTCTCTAAACGGTTTAGTCAACAACTTGGAAATCCATGCGTATATACCTAGCTTTTTTTTGTTTGCGCTTGCCTCTTTTGTAGGGAGGGCTTAACAACGCAAAAAGCTGATACTGTTCCCGCTGTAGAGAAGCGTGCAGGACCGTGTCATCAACATTTTCATATTCATACAAACTATAACTAGTACCTAAACATTACCTACTGTCAAAATAGTTGATAGTATTGATCCTATTGATTATTATTTAACATTAATCTTAACCGTTGAGTGACCAAGTTGTAGACTTGGTTACTCAACGTCTTAACATGACAGTAAATGTGACTATTTTTTTCTGAAATGTACCATTTTGAAAATGCTCTGTGTATAAGTACTTATAGAAATGCATACTTAACTGTATATTTTTTTGCATGCAACCACATGAAAAATCAATGTGGTTGCGTCTCTGCAAACGCAACCACATTGATTTTTCATATCTGGTTGCGAACTGGTTGCGTTTGCAGAGATCATAAATTGATTTTTCATAGACCGCGCTTTGGTCGCTAGAGGGCAGTATCGTTTGCTACTTTACAACGCCTTATTTCTTTCTTCAGTTTTATAAGCAAAAGACAGGACAGATATCTAGAATGTTCGAGAACGTAGAAGAGAATACATACGTATGAGATGGTCTTGGAAAATGTCAAGCCAACTGCGTTTTCGATGGGTATTTAAGGTAAATAAAGGAGTTATGTTTAATTTGATTCGTAAACTGTTCCTTTGAGATATTGTTTGGGACCGGATGACTGAAATAAATGTTGATACTAAAGTTTTTAACTTCAACTAATTTATGATTGTATATTGTTACAGTAGGAGGAAGACAAGATGGCCGCTTCAGAGTTCAGTTACGACTATAGCATGAAAATATTAAATTGCTTTGTGAATTGAAAATCAAATATAATGAGTATTCTTATGAAGTTTTTGTAATTTTCAATCAATTAGAGATGATATTGGAATGACTGAACATATTAATGGTCGGAAGTAGCTATATATCTACTAGGTCACGAGGTCATTAACCGAACCACCTACAGTACTACAGGTATGAAAAACTGACATTTTTTCTCTTTATGGATATCTAAGTATGTCTTCATACAAATAAAATCTGTTTAAATATATTTTCAAGAAAACAGGATCGTTTAGTTTGAGAATCTCTAGTTTGAGGAATTTTTCCTTCAATAAGCAACCTGCCCTTAAATATTTTAAATAGCTAACACTCCCAAAATATTAAATTAAATTTATGTTTGGTTAAATTAATTTTACGTTAAACTCTTTACTACTAAAATCAATATAACTGAAAACCTTAAGAATTACCTATATGGTAGTTATGCTTTTTATACAAATAAAATTCTTAATTTTCAAAGCACTGTTAGCCCTATATTTAAAGATGATTTGCCTACTATTGTATTAAATAATACCTATAAAATTAATATACATTTTTTTTACATTTAGAGGGTGCTTTCTGCTGTTTACCCTGTGACATCTGAACACAGAAAATTACAACCTAGCTTCACCTCTTCAATCTTCTACAAGAGCGGACAAGGGGCATGCCTTCTCCAATAGGTATATTCTTTAATGAACCGATGTATAAAATAAGGTCGTTTTCATAGTCATAGTTGTATTATCTGTTTATTTGTGTATGGTTAAATTTTTTTTTAAATAACCGATTTTGTTGTTTCTTTAAAAAATTTTTGGTATTATGTGGGTATAAACAAGTGATTTACTATTTTAAATTTTATATAATAAGGAAATTTTGAATAAGTGTATACAGGTTTAGGATGAAATATACGGGGTATGCTTTTGGCAACTAATTTGGACCTTGTAAAGAAAGGTAAGCCGATTGTATGTATTAGCTCGTTTAGTTATAATATTTTAGTTGGTATCAAAATATGATTAAAAATAGTTAAAGGCTTACCCCACTCGTATCAATGCAATATCAGCTATGTATGGGGTATAAAAAGCTTTCATTGATTTGATTGTATTGTTTTAGATGTTGAGGTAGGTTTAACTATTTCAATCATGGGTTAGACAAGGGCGTACTTAGTTTCGTAATTATTTTAAAATTAAAATTTTCTCTTAAATGTGGGTATTGATATATAACTTTGATGATGAATTATTTGTTTCAACAATTATATGCTCATTATTTGGGGAAACCTCTTATTTCAGGTTAATCCTATATATGTCTTCATGTCCTAATTATGTATTCTCCTTAGTTTTATTTTCAATTGTAAATAGTTTTTATGGAATAGTTGGTAAAAATGTAAATTTATTTTTAATCTAATAATAAATGAAATAGTGTTCAAGTAGGTACTAAATAGTTAGGTAATAGAGAAAAATAATGTATTTTAATATATTCTTGAAAAGTGTTTAAACCATTTTTTAAATTAAACAGGTAAATATGTAACTAGTACTAAGCTAAACAACTCTGTATATGCATATAATTAATTATATATGAGGGTCTCTTACTTTTTCTTTGCCTTTTAGATAAAAATGCTACTAACTGATTCTCAAATTATATGGAGAGAGAAAATTTTGTTTTCATTTATTTTTTTTGTTAGTATCTTATACCCTGTTTTTAATATTGAAAACTTGAGCATTTAAGTAAATGCTAAAATGTCTTTCTCATGTTTTTTTTTATTAAATATTACTGATTTCTGAAAAATTAATTAAAATAATCTTTTTATAGTTGAATATAGTAGTTGAGTATGGTTGTGAATAATTTTGTAATTTGGACTCAGAAGATATCATGTTTTAAGATCTTATAACTTTTTAGTACCTATCTACCTATCAGTATATAGTTCTTTATATTTTGTTATGTTCAGTTTTCATTATTAAAAGTAAAAATAAATGTAGAAATCATTATTAAGTACATACTGAGAATGTTTTCTTCTAAGAAGACTGTCAGAAGATTATTTTTCTAATGAGTCTTCGGAAAGGTATGGAAATATATTTTCAGAAGTATAGGTCTTGATGTAAAATAAAAACCACCTTTGAAAATGTTGCTAATGTCCTGCGCATGTCAATATTAAATAAGCCAATAGTTTCAGCCACTTCCAATTTATCTATGTATAAATATAATAAAAATAAACGAGCACTGTGTAATTATCAGGTATATATGAATCAGTTAGAATATTATGATGTTTATACTGGTAATGTATTGCGGGAGCATTAATCGATAGCTGAGATTTCAGTGGTTCCTATGATTATTATACCTTAGGTAATTGTTTTAGAAATATCTCAAATAACTGATTCGCAAATTATATGGAGAGAGAAAATTTTGTTTTCATTTATTTATTTTTTTAATATCTTATACCCTGCTTTTAATGTTGAAAACCTGAGCATTTAAGTAAATGCTAAAATGTCTTTCTCATGTTTTTTATTTAATATTACATTGATTTCTGAAAAAGTAAATAAAATAATCTTTTTATAGTTGAATATAGTAGTTGAGTATGGTTGTGAATAATTTTGTACTTTGGACTCAGAAGATATCATGTTTTAAGATCTTATAACTTTCTAGTACCTATCTACTTATCAGTATATAGGTAGTTCTTTATATTTTTTTATGTTCAGTTTTCATTATTAAAAGTAAAAAATAAATGTAGAAATCAATATTAAGTACATACTGAGAATGTTTTCTTCTAAGAAGAAGACTGTCAGAAGATTATTTTTCTAATGAGTTCGGAAAGGTATGAAAATATATTTTCAGAAGTATAGGTCTTGATGTAAAATAAAAACCACCTTTATGTTGCTAATGTTCTGCGCATATCAATATCAAATAAACTAATAGTTTCAGCCACTTCCAATTTATCTATGTATAAATATAATAAAAATAAACGAGCACTGTGTAATTATCAGGTATATATGAATCAGTTAGAATATTATGATGTTTTATACTGGTAATGTATTGAGGGAGCATTAATCAGTAGCTGAGGTTCCAGTGGTTCCTATGATTATTATACCTTAGGCAATTGTTTTAGAAACATCTCAAAACCATACTCATTTCAGTTATTTTCGATTTACTTATCATCAAAAATATTCCTACTTTCATAAGAATACTACTCCTTTTTTATTGATATGGTATTGTAAAAACCCCCTTTAGGTTTCATCGGTTATGCTGGTTTCATAGAATAAATTCCGCTCAGACTTCCTATAACTATATTATTTAAAATAGTGTTCACTTGCAGTATTTATAAAACTTGACAGAAGAACCGTAGCAGCTAAAACTAGGCATGACAAACAGGTCTTCAATTTTATATAAAAAGAAAATGCAAAACCACTAATGTTGTATCTGATTAGACATTTACATGTCTAAATATACCCGGCTGTTGCATCATTAATATCAACTACCATTTTAGCCATTTCAGAGTAGCAGTTTAATTTTTCCCTATGTTTTTTATATCTAAACTTTGTGCAACTGCTTACTCGAGTAGGCACCTATTCTGGCGCCTTTATTATGCTGCTGGTTTTCGACATATTTCAGTAATAACTTATATTCATACGTTTTATATGTTATAAGACATATTTCAATAATAAATTTGATATAGTTGTTTTCCTTGTTTTTTAGGAACTGTTTACCTAAGCAGTAAAAACATTTTCTAGAATTATTCCTTTATAGGCGGGCTCTTATGCGGGGATCGTGTGAAGGATAGGTAAGTATATTAGGTATGTATGAAAAATCTTTAGATATGTTGCTCTTCGAATGACAGAAACTAAAACACTTCGAAAGTATTACTATATTATACTTCCCTATGTTAATGATTTAGAAGCTAAAGGTGTTTTGCAATTTTTTTTTATTCTTGTTGAAAACTATTCGTGGCGCTCTGATGGCAAAGTACCGATGCGACGCTGTATATATCACTGCAGGTGATCTGTAGAATAGAGTTTTGACAAGCCTAAATTAAAATTATCAAAACATATTTATTATCGGTTAATTAAGTAGTTCTACATTATCAGAAACGTGTATTACAGTAAAATAGTAAGTTCTAAATTGATATAATAAAAAAAGTAAAGTATGGATAAATTATATTTTTGGGTCTCTAATGGGTTGTCGTCTTGCTAAGATGATGTAAAAATGTTGATGACACGGTCCTGCACGCTTCTCTACAGCGGGAACAGTATCAGCTTTTTGCGTTGTTAAGCCCTCCCTACAAAAGAGGCAAGCGCAAACAAAAAAAAGCTAGGTATATACGCATGGATTTCCAAGTTGTTGACTAAACCGTTTAGAGAAAAATAAATTTGTCACTTTTTAATTCTAAAATATTTTTTATCCGGCTTTGTTCCTCAATAATGAAATAATAATAACTGTCTCATACACCTATTTACTATTACTTCCTTAACTATCTTATAGACTGCTTGGTGCCTAAATGAATATTTTTTGTAACTATCTTTCAGCGTTTTTTTTTTAGATGTGTACTTTAGGCGATACTATACCAGTAGAGGGCGCTGCGTACATCTCACCGACACAGAACTTCTGAGCTATATAAGGAGAGTATTGTAAAGTAGAAACTCGTTCAGTTATACTAAGACTTTTGAAGCTCCATCAGATAAAAGTAAAAGTTATTTCATTGTTTACGGTTATAATGGCTTTTCGAATTGTAAATCAAAGTTGTACTAACAACAGAAAATTTAATATGGAAAAGAAGAGTGTGTGTTTTAAGTTAAATACCCCACCCCTTAGCGATGCAGATCCTGAAACATGGATTAAAAAGGGTATTGCCGCTATTATAGAACACGTAATGAACAACGTTAATCGAGAAGCTGACAAAATTAATTTTAATGATATTTGGAATTTACTTGGGTCTATTTATCAAAGTAACGCTCAAGGTTTTGATACAGAAACATTCCGAATGACTATAACGTCACTAAGACCTGTTAAGGGAGCTGGACATGTACGGTCCTATAATACTTATGAAGAAGAATGCAATAAACGTCGAGGAATTATTGTAATTAACAATAAAGATAACTTGTGCTTTCCCCGTGCCCTTGTTGTGGCTATGGCTTACATTATGAAAACTACAAACTTAAAACAAATAATTAAAAATGCACATAAACTCCAAGATCGGGAAGTTGCCCGAATTATCAATGAGTCAGCAATACATATACCTAAAGAAGGCGCCGGTATTGGTGAAATTGTTCAATTTCAAAACTATCTAAAGGACTTTAAAATAACTGTTTACAAGTATGGTTCGAAAGGCAGAGAAATACTATATGAGGGTCCTGATGCTGCGAATAAAATTAATCTACTCCATCATAATAATCATTTCAACGTGATTACTAATCTTACAGCGACCTTTGTTTGTAGATATTACTGTGAAGACTGTCACATAGGGTATAATAATAGAAATGATCATTCATGCCTGAAAAGTTGTCCATGTTGTCAGCAAACTCCTAAGTGTGAGAAAACGAGAGAAGAGATATTGTGTCAAGACTATAATCGCAAATTCCGAGGGTTGTCCTGTTACAATAATCATAAATCTGAAGATTCATTGAAAAAGGGTTCACTATGTAGTCGGATAAAACGTTGTTGCGAGTGTTTAAAAGTAGTGAAGCACGGACATGAACACGTATGTGGAGAGATGTTTTGTAAAATATGTAACCGTTACACCTCGCCTAATCACTACTGTTACATGCAACAGGACAAACGTATCCCAAAAATTGAGGATCTATTGTTTATATTTTACGATCTCGAGACGAGGCAAGATAAAATATTGGAAAATAGAACCAGAGAACATATTCCTAATCTTTGTGTTTTACAGCAAAGATGTGATCACTGTATGGATGAGCAAAACCTTTACTTTTGTATGAAATGTGGTTACAGAGAATTAATTTATAAAGACAATGTTGTAGCGTCATTTGTACAGCACATCCTTAAAATACGGAAAAAATACAAAAAGGTTGTGATTATAGCCCATAACGGTCAGGCATTTGACCATCAATTTTTACTTCACCATGTCATGGAGAGTACGGATTTAAAAATAGACCTTATAATGAAGGGAACTAAAATCATAATGCTGAGTTTTGACAATGTAAAATTCATTGATAGTCTTAACTACTTTCCTATGCCTCTGGCCACTTTGCCGAAAGCATTTGATTTAGGTACAGATCTGAGAAAGGGTTATTTTCCATATTTATTCAATACGGAAGAGAATTCAAACTATGTGGGAGCTATGCCCAATATTTCATATTTTGACCGTGATAATATGAAGGATGATGCCCGTTGTAAATTTTTAGAGTGGTATGATGAACATAAACGGGGTGTATTTGACTTATCAAAGGAGCTGATTGAGTATTGTAGAAGTGATGTAGATATATTGCTTAAGGCTTGTTTAAAATTCCGAAAGATGTTATTACAAGAATGTAACGTATGTCCTTTTACTGAAAGTGTTACGTTGGCTTCAGTCTGTAATCTAGTGTACCGTCGAAACTTTTTGAAAACTAATACTATAGGTATAATACCTTCTAACGGATATCGATGTGTAAATAATCAGTCAAAGATAGCAATCCAATGGCTTGTGTGGGAAGAATTACAGAGGGGTATTAATATACAGCATGCTTTCACGCAAAAGGAAGTAGTTATTTCCGGAGTTAAAGTAGATGGGTATAGTTCTGAAACAAGCCAAATTTTCGAATTTTTTGGTTGCTATTACCATGGACATAACTGTATAACTACTAACAGAGATAAACCTTTGAATGAAGATCCTTCCGATACATTGAATAATAGATATGAACGTACAGTAATGAAAATTGATAGATTGCGGCAGAAGGGTTACGAGATTATAGTAATGTGGGAGTGCCAGTTCCGAAGACAGATGCAGGTGAATGATCAGATAAATATGTTAACAGAAAATCATTCTTTATTGATTCACACCCCCCCTTGTCCCTAAAGACGCCTTTTATGGGGGACGTACAGAAAATATACGAACATTTCACCAAGTTGTTAATAATGAAAAGATTAAATATGTCGATGTTTGCTCTCTTTACCCTTGGGTTTGTAAATATGGAAAGTTTCCAGTAGGTCGCCCTAAAATATATGTGGGAGATAAATGTAAACAGTTGAATTTGAATGAGACAGAAGGTCTTGTCAAATGCAAAGTCTTGCCTCCCCAGAATCTAAATATACCTGTTCTTCCCACAAAAATGAACAAATCAAGATGAATGTATTCACAATGAAAATGAACGTTGTTTGATAGGTACATGGGTAGCGGATGAAATAGGAAAAGCTGTAGAGAAAGGTTATAAGATTTTAGAAATATATGAGGTTTGGTCCTACGAAGTGATGCAATATAATGGCGTTGAAAACTTTACAGGTTTATTCACAGACATGATGAATAAGTTCGTGAAGATGAAGACTGAAGCTTCAGGATGGCCATCAAACTGTGTCACCCAGGAAGAAAAAGATCAGTATATAGAAGATTTTTTAAAAGTAGAAGGAATACAGCTCGAGTTCTCCAAAATCGTGAAAAATGCTGGTTTAAGATCGTTAGCCAAATTATTCTTGAACTCTTTCTGGGGAAAATTTGGTCAACGCGTGAATCAACCTAAAATCTCTATAATTAGACAACCATACGAATTATACAATCTTGTTAATGATCCCTCTGTTTATGTAAATAATATTCAAGAAGTAAATGATGAGGTCCTTATAGTATCATGGGAATATATAGAAGAAGCTGCGAATCCTTTATCTACGGTTAATAAATGTATTGCTGCTTATGTTACCGCTCAAGCCCGCCTCAGGTTATACAGCTATCTAGAACAGCTTGGTGATAGAGTTTTGTATTATGATACCGATTCTGTTATCTATATTTCAAGAGAAGGTGATCCCGACGTACCCACAGGGAGTTTTCTGGGAGATATGACAGATGAGCTTGAAGAATATGGTCCCGGAAGTTATATAGTTGCATTCGCTTCGGCTGGCCCCAAGAGTTATAGTTATATAGTTTTTAGCCCTAAATATAATACATACTATACAATATGTAAAGTTAAGGGTTTCTGTCTTAATTATAATGCTTCCAATTTAATAAATTTCTACACTATGAGAGGTAGAACAATTGAGGAAGATTCGAACTTCGAACCCATTCTCATAACTTCTATGAATATTAGGCGAACAAGGGATCACAAAGTTATCAGCAGCCAGGAAACAAAATTATTCAAAACTACTTCATCCAAACGTGTGTTTTCGACAGACTTTAATTCTACACCTTATGGACATAAAAAACTGAAATGCTAATTTAATTATAGGTACCTGTTCTGTATTATTTATTACATATACTTTGTAATTTTCATGTTTTTAAACTTATTACTCTTTGAAAGGTTAAGAAACATATAATAGAATCAGTGATATGTCATTTAACTTTATCATGATAGTTAGAGCTTGTTAGTTTTAATATTTTTGTATAACCTATATTATATCTAATACTTGTAATTTAATGTACTGTGTTTGATATTCGTTTTCAATAAAAATATTAATAACAAATATGATTACTATTAATATCCTCCCCCTCATAGATCATATGAAAATCCGTAAGGATCTCTGTTTCATTTTCTAAAGGTTAGTAAGTAGTAAAAATTTGATGGATGCACCTCCTAAGGTATATCACCTTTTCATGGAATGGAAATTCTCTTTGATGTATGCCGCTAAAGGTATACCGCCTTTTTATAAGCTAATAATTCACTTTGATGGTATGCCGACAAAGGCGTACCGCCTTTTCATCATAAGATAAGTCTCTTTGACATATGTTTACCAGTGCGTGGGCGTTGGTAGCTCTAAATTTTTCCCACGGTCTTTAAAATTTTCCCACGGTCATCAAAATTTTCCCACGCTCAAGTGGGCCAATACCTACTGGTAATGTCTACATAGTGATGTATTTTTGTAACAATTTAGTCAATTGCTCTGTTATAACCTCTATTTTCGTAAGTACCATGCTGTATTGTAATTTTATTATTCATAATTGAATGTATTTGTAGTATTCCTGAAGAAGAAGCAATAAACAGCATCGAAAGCTCGATTTTGGAAAAAAGAGTACTCTTCTTTTCTGCCTTATTTGACTGCAATCCCGTTTTAAATTGTTCTTTGTCTTAACTTAACCAGTCAGGTTAACGCTTTCACCATATATATATATATATATATATAGAGGTATATACGGTCATTGATGAGCCCGTCCAAGATACTAACAGGTCGTTGTGTAGCCCGCAAATACGTTGTGTAGCCCGATTTCGGGCTCAACAGCGTATCCAGGTGTATTTGGCCATTGCTAGGCTTATATAGTGTTAGTAAGGCTGTACACGAATTTTACGGAGGGCTTCACAAAGTAGTGTTTATGAGTTGGACATACGCCAGGAAGTTCATATAAACTCACTGTAGGTGGCGCTGTTTTGTATACCTTATATACTGTATAAGTCTTGCGTAGCCCACCAATGAACATGTCTTTGTTTAGCCCGAAATCTGGCAACACCGCCGTTTCGATCACGGGGAAACGATTTTAGTTTTGGGCCGAAGCCCGCCCACCCACCTTACGGTTTTAGGCCTGATCACGGGGACAGTGAGGTTTTCAACGTGTAGTTAGTACTGATAATTTTAGAGAATTCACATACGTGCTTTTACTAATGTTTATTATATATTCGTATATATACTATTATTTTAATTGTAAGTAATTTTCTCGGATCCAAAATTCTCTTGCAGAATTTATAATTACTTATTTTTATATTTAACAGCCAAGCAATGTCTTTGCAATTTGGAGCAGATAATTGTAAGTCTATTATACTGTAGCGAAAAAATATCGGAACACTTATACCTACCTAATGGAAATATATCTACACATTTTGCAAAACTAATTTCAAATAGGTTGTATTTTTGTAAATTTTTATTTGGCTTTACTTAAATATTAACGTAAATAATTTACATTAACATGTTGGCTTTCGACTGACGAAAATTAAAAAAAAATTCCCTTTAAAATTAAAATAAAAATTTTAAATTTGTTATCGGTGCTATAAGGATGGCAATCATCAACTTGACGCAATTTCATCGGTGGTTGCTACCCTTGGGGGGTAGTTCGGCCTCAATTTTACGCCCAAAATATATTATATACTTGTATGATGAAGAAAACAGATTAATGCGACAATTGATACTTCCAGATAAATTTAATATTAACGAAATTGGCTTTAGTGAGCAAAACATAGAAAAGAATAGCAAAAGCATAAGCAAAAGAATAGCCAAGAGTGACTTACCAATCAACTTTTATTCTAAAGTGTTTTTCGAATCTCAAATAAAAGAATCAGGTAGTATTCAAAAATTTTAAGTTAATAATATTAAAAGGCCGAAACGTCGCAGGAAAAATCTGATGTCATAGGTGTATAGAGCATAAAATGTTTTTCTAAAAGTGTATTTGATTAACCATACATACAGGGTGTCCAGCCAGGAGATAACACGACCCATATCTCAGAAACTACTGAGGCGATTTTTAAAAAACTTTGTACGTTTAGTAAATACAGGGTGTTCTCGGCAAACAAAATATTTTGACAGTTTTGTGACTTCCGGTTGCACCGGAAGTAGATAACAACTTGCTTAATTTAAATGGAAGACCCTGTATATTTCTCCATATTTTTGGATTCTACATACAATTTTAGGGCCCCTTTGTGTATTCCTAAAATGTAGTTTTCGAGATATTAATTTTTTTAACAAAAATTTGACGGATGCCCACTTGCAAAGAAAATTTATCAGTGAATTAGCCATCGACTAAATTAAAAGTATTTGACTGTGAGCGTTATAAGGAAGGCGGTAGGTAATTAACGGGCGATTTAAAAATATTTAGTTGTATACAGGGTGAGTACAGTGACAATGGAAATATCAAACTAAAAAAAATAAATATCTTCATTTTTTTAAATGGAAACAACAAATTTTTTTTATTTTAATGAATTCTAAGCCCAAAAATATGGGTGGTTTGTATTCATTTCCCCACCTAATCATAACGGTTTCTAAAAGTGACTTAAATACTATAAATCCTCCCAATTCCCCCTTTTTTAATTAATTCTAAGTGGGCCATGTTATAGAAAAAACAGTTTCTGTGAATTTATTTTAAGTATTCCAATAATAATTGTTCAAACACCACTATTCACTTGTAAACCACTTTCCCATCTGCGATGTATAGCATCTGTTGTCACTTTTGCATTTTCTCCGGTGATACAAACTGAAAGGCTACGCGCAGACTTTTATAAAAAAAATCAAGGGGTGCAACATCTCGTGATCTTGATGAGCAACGAAAAAGATTCCTATTTGCTACCCGTTGATTTTCAAAATTTTGTGTTAAAACTTCTGCTTTATGTGATGGTGCCACGTTAAATTGATATTATAGTTTGGATTGTTCATTATTTGACAAATATTATTTAATGTATTGGATTTAAAATTTATTTAAAATGTCTAAATAGTTTTCACTTAAAATGAAAATTACTGTTGGTGATGATTTTGAAAAACGAAGAAAATTATAAAATTTGTAAGATACTCCCATATGCTAGATACTTGTATTTTACTCGGAAATAAAATAACTCTCTGTATAGAATAAATCTTTTAATAGCTCAACTGAACACGAACTCGCCTCTATATTATGAATACCTTAAAAAATAATCATAATCATATTCCAATATCGAAGTGTGTCATTATTTATAAACAATATTTCGGGTCCATATGTTGAGTCAGGTCCAGAGGAACTCATGGGGCTGGCGTGAATGCCAAGGTTGCTGAACTACAGGGTGTTTCAATTATGATGTGCTATCAGATGTCTAATCTACGAAGGCGTAGAAGGGCCACAATAAAAATAAAAATTTTAAAACTTAAAATTCTGACTTTTATCTCAGAATTCTGACTTTTATCTCAGAATTCTGACTTAGATCTCAGAATTCTGACTTTTATCTCAGAATTCTGACTTAGAACTCAGAATTCTGACTTTTATCTCAGAATTCTGACTTTTATCTCAGAATTCTGACTTTTATCTCAGAATTCTGACTTAGAACTCAGAATTCTGACTTAGATCTCAGAATTCTGACTTAGAACTCAGAATTCTGACTTTTATCTCAGAATTCTGACTTTTATCTCAGAATTGTGAGATGAAAGATCGATTTGTATAAGAAACGCTTGGTAAAGCGCATTTTCCTATTAGTCGGCGATGTATTAGTGTCTGCAATGGATTTAGAAGTAATATGTCTATATACCTATATATACAGGGTGTTGCATTTCGAGAGGGACAAAGCTTAATGGAAGATAGAGGGTACCTAGGGTAACCACAACCACCTTTAGAAATTGCTCATTGACCATTCGTTATTAAGATACAGGGTGATTTATGATTTTCGGTCAAAACTATTTTTTATCATAACTTTGGTAGGAAACGGAATAATGGGTTCATATTTGGTAGGATTAATGCACTAACGATACTTTCATTCGTGCATGTATGATAGGAAAAAAATCCAGGTCTGGACTTAAAAAATTGTTAATTTTAAGTTTACCTCTAGAAAACATCACCCTGTATGTATTTTTTTTAAATTTCTATACGATATTCGGAAAGAACACAAAAAAGTAATCCAAAAGACCTGTTTCTTTTTTTTGTTACACTTTGGTGGTTATTTAAATACGCTGTTAAATGTACAAGAATACGGCTTCTACAATTAAATTAAGTGAAAGACACAATACATGATAAAAATAGTTACATCACGAGAGGGACATGGCTTAGTGGGAGATAGAGGACATCTAGGGTAACCCGTATCGCCTTTAGAAATGGCTCATTGACCATTCGTTATTAAGATACAGGGTGACTTATACTTTTCAGTCAAAACTACAAAACAACTTTTTACACTTGTTTAATACAAGGAAGAAAACAACAGAACACAAACAAACTAATATCTAAATTTACTTTAAAATGGCAAATTAATTTTACAACAAATTTTCGAAGTGGCCTCCCCTAACTTCCATACATTTTCTTGCAAGTTTAGCTAGGTTTCCAATTGCTCGATGTATCATTGCTGGATTATTTGGTATTAAGTCACAGGTTGTAATGATACGATGGATTAATTCTTCCCTGTTATTGATTTCTACCTTATAATCTTCGTTTTTTAAGTGGCCCCATAAAAAGTAATCACAAGGATTACAATCCGGTGACCTTGATGGCCATTCTTGTGGACCTCCATGACCAATCCATCTGTTTGGATATTCATAATTTAAATGTTCTCTAACCTGATTGCTAAAATGTGGTGGAGCTCCATCATGTTGAAAGAACATGCCTCTAATATGGATATTTTCTAACAGATTCGGTAAGATTATTTGAAGAAAATTTAAGTAAACATTACCATTTAACCTGTCTTCAAAAAAATGTGGCCTTATCAAATGTCGATTTACAAGCCCGACCCAAACATTTACAGAAAATCTGTGCTGCGAATGACATTGGCGTTTCGCATGGGGGTTTTGTTGTGCCCATTCATGGTCGTTTCTTGAGTTATTTACTCCATCTTTCGTAAATTGCGCCTCATCAGTAAATAAGGTTCTGTAAATGACCGGGCGGTAGTAAGATAACCAACGTGAAAAAGTCAAGCGGTGAATGCCGTCGCCTGGTTCAAGACGCTGTACCTGCTGAATGTGGTATGGATAATACCGTTCCCTTTTCAATGTTCTCCATACCTTCCAATGAGGGACATGAATGGCAGAACTAATTCTCCTTGTGCTAATCTTTGGATTTTGTTGAACAATATTTAAAATATTGTTCTGTTCTTGAATGTCTTGATGTAAATTACGCTCCACAACTTTAGAAGTAGGAAAGCTTCCGTGTTGTCTTGAATACTGGAAGACCTTACTGAAAGTTTTGTAATTAGGGTGCCGGCGATCAGGAAAACGTCACTGATATTCCCTTTGTGCAGCTCTACTATTTCCATTACAAAAACCATAGATGAATATCATGTCAGCATATTCCTCGTATGAAAATAATTGCGGCATAGTTGTTTAAAACACAGAATTTTTTAAACTTAAAGACTATAAACTCTATAATTTTTAGATTCAGACATATATTCCTAATAAGATTGATCTTTTAAATAAGTGTGGGTATTACATTCAACTTGGAACACCTATCCTCAATCAAGCTTTCGCTAATCTTAGTTGCAAAACTATTTTTATCAAAGGCAGCCAGTTCAAGCAGTACAAATAATTGTTTTCTTATTATAATAATTAGTTCCTCAAAAAGCTCAAAATACGCATTGTAACAATTAACTATAAATGAATGAGTGTCCATTATTTGTGAATAAATACTATTTACCGTTAATCGCGTGTATTATCCATATTTATTGAATAAAGTATCAAGTATGATATATCGCCGTACTTGTAAATTCTTTCTGTATTTAATGAAAATAAATCCAATATGGCGCCCATAAGAAATACAAAAGTTGAATATTGTTACCGAAAAACTAGTAGCCCTAGAACATGTTTTGGTACGGCAATCGAAAGCTCTCATCAAACTATGTAAACGTACCAAATTTCAAAAGTCTACATTTATTTCAAGAAAAGTTATTTGACATAAAAGAAACTGGCAAATTTTGTTTTTTCCTGCATAACTCCCGAACGGTCCGGAATATATTAAACTTATTCACATATTTTGAATCGGCATGAAATTGAGCAACTTTTTCCTAATTTGAGCCATGTTGTATCTTTTACCGTTTCCGAAATACCAATGCTGGACATTAACATTATCTAAATCCATTGGAGACAGTCACACTTCTAAAACTAACAGCCAAATGCACTCTACCAACCGTCTCTATACAATTCGGTCTTTTATCTCACAATTCTGAGTTGATAAGTCAGAATTCTGAGATTTAAGTCAGAATTCTGAGATAAAAGTCAGAATTCTGAGTTCTAAGTCAGAATTCTGAGATAAAAGTCAGAATTCTGAGTTCTAAGTCAGAATTCTGAGATAAAAGTCAGAATTCTGAGATAAAAGTCAGAATTCTGAGATAAAAGTCAGAATTCTGAGATTTAAGTCAGAATTCTGAGATAAAAGTCAGTATTCTGAGTTCTAAGTCAGAATTCTGAGATAAAAGTCAGAATTCTGAGTTCTAAGTCAGAATTCTGAGATAAAACTCAGAATTATAAGTTTTAAAATTTTTATTTTTATTGTGGCCCTTCTACGCCTTCGTACTAATCAGTTAAACTACTTTAATAAAATTTCAGATAACAATGGAAGTGTTTCTCGCTGCACAAAACACATTATTTGTCAACTGGCCTGGAAATTTCGTTTCCTAATAAAATGAGGATCTACTTGTCAGTCGAATAATCTATTTTTTGTAAATTTAGATTCAACAGTTCACACAACGTCTAAGAAATCTTCATCTTATTGGTATTTTATTAAAATAAACTAGAAATGGGAGAAAATCACTGATTTCTAGCCCTACCGGGGGTCCTGGCCTGCGGCCTGGGGTCTCCCTTCGGGTGACAAAAGCATCCAGAATAATATTATTTTTAAGAAAATAGATATTAAGAAATTTTGTATCTGGAATGATGTAATTATACTAAACTTTTCTCAATATTTTGATGAATTGTAAGGGTACTTATTCTTGATGGTAAAACATCATAATTTTTTAAGTGCTGAAGTAGAATTTATTTTTCAGTAAACATTTTTATCAATTTTATCAATAGTACCAAACATATATTGCTGTCATAATTGTAGCAGCAAATTAATATTGTAGATATTTACTTTTGTAAGCTAAAATGATAAATTTGACAGATTGCCAAAATTAAGGAATTAATTCCAAACTAATACTAATAAATAATTGGAATTAAAAGGTGAAAAAGAAGTTAGCCTCCAGCGTGACTCGAACTCGCGAAATCAGCATTATGATTTTTGGAATCCTACAACTATCCCATTGCGCTACTGAGACTGTTGTCAGAAATTTACCTTGAGATGTTTAAGTATGTAAACTGTACGTGTTATCCTAAAAAATTAATTTTTACCGATTTTTTAATTGGAAAAGCATTTCGCTTCAGTATTTTGGTAATCAGAAGTTTGGCAGTCAGTAGGTACTATCGATTCCGTTAGCAATATTTTTCATAGGAAAATAATGAAAATAACCTATCTGAAGTTTAATTAATTTGACAGTTTTCGTGGGAGGTGCTTGTAGTGCAACCTCACATCGGCATATAAAATGAGAAAAAAGTTGGGACGGATGCGACTCGAGATTTACGAAGACGAAATAGACGTAGATGGAGTCCAAGTACGGTCTCGAAAAAAAATCTCAAAGGATTAGAGAAAGGACTAAACTTTCGCGTGAAGCCCTTCTCGAAGCCGTAAAAATTAGATCAGGGGCGAGGCGAGGGGGTTCCGCGAAAAGTCGGGATTTCGGCGGGCGTGACGGGACCATTAGGAGCAAGGACAAACGCCGGTGCTAGCCGCATCTCTCTCGTCGAACGGCGATCGACGAAAATTTTGTAGAGGTTTTTGAAAAGGCGTTTAAATTGGGAAAACGCGTAAGAAACGGGACGAAAATACCCTTGCGCATTGGAAAAAAGCCGAGGAGATAGCTTTGAAACTTTGTGGATTCGGCGACGGAATTTAGAGCGAGACAGAATCGATGCGTTTTAATATACATGGAATATGGATTCACAGAAACTGTTTTTTCTTAAACATGGCTTACTTGGGATTAATTAAATAAGGAAGCATACAATTTTGTTGAATTTATAGAATTCTATTAATAACTTAGAAACTGTTATCAAAGTCTACACATAAAATAAGTCCGCTCACACAGAATTGAGGGCATATAGAATAAGCATTGCTTATTTTCTCTATTTTTTTGTTTAAATGTATAATATGAGGCATGTGTTTTGTTGTTGATGAACCATTTTAAAAATATCAAATATTTTTTAATTATATTATTGTAGCAACCGCGTAGTAGTTATGAAAGATATGTCGTGGGTTCCTACTTTAAATTTCGAAGGAAGTACCCTAGTGACATAAATAATGTTTGCCTACCATAACTTATCAACATATCTAGGAAAAAAATAGTTTTCCAGCTGGAAATCTAGGATATTACTAGAAATACGCCTTTTTCTGTTTTTCCATTTTACAATACCTACTCATTAATAACATTTTACATAACAACTTATTTAAGTTTTAGAAGTATTTTATATTTATGTACGTACTGCTAACGCATGTAACTTATTACCTACTAGTTAAATGATTCTTGAAAATTGACAGTGCATTCTCAGTTTACAATTTACTTAAACATTCAGTATGTGTAAAGAATATCATCTGTCTGAATGTAATTTTGCTTGAGTTTTTTCTATGTAGCCTTAAAGAAGATGGATAGTAAAAAAAAAATATTTCACTAATTTAGTGTTTTATATCGCCAATGTCTTGTATTGAATGTTATGTTATTTTTATTAACATAACAGAAGCACAACTAGTTCAGAAATATCGATAATAATAATAGATGGGAAGATGACTTTGATTTATATTTAATTCCGTATTTCAGTTACTCCAGTTAAAATTATGATTTTCGGCTCTAACCATATAAGACAAGAAGAATGAAAGAATTAAAGATTTCAACTTAAAGAAAATACAATGTGAAGAATAGATTGTTAAATTACAATTAGATTCTTGAGAAGTTCTAAGGGAGATAATTAAATACCTATTTACATTTGTTCTTCCATTAACAGAAAATACAATTAGTGATTTTTGGAAAATATTAAATACCTAAATATTGTACAAAATTTATTTCAAATATTTGGTACTTACATAAAAATATTGGTTCGTTAGTGTTTCAAGTGTTGGTATTATCTCGTTTTTTAATACTACTATCCTTTTGGGATTTTCGGGATTATAAATAACTATTACACGAGCTTAAACTTTATGTAAGTTTGTTAAAATCCTGAATTGAAATGCCCAAGAATATTACGGGTACCTACTCTATTTTAAAAAACACGGAATCATTTGCGTTGACAAGTCGCGAAATAAAAAAGTTATATGCATGAGCCAGGATTTTGTGACATCCAGTATATTAAAATACACAAATGGAAAAATCATTTTGACATCACATAGACAGCTATACAGCTATTATGTAAAAGACACAAGAGAAAAATAATTTAACTTTTCCCTTTGCAAGGTTTACAAGCTTCTTACCTCGACTTACAAAGATTTAATCATAAAAACACATCATTTGTCTCCTTGAGCATCTTCCACAGACAGATATAGTTTTTATTATATCATCAATTTGCTTTTCAGGTCAAGTTAATATCGAAAATGGTATTTAAACGGGCACAAAAGTATGGCAACACTGCCGGGCTACATAAGAACCGTAAGACTTCCTGATTTATAGTTAAAAGAAGGGTTAATGGTCACAGTATATACTCCTTTAACTCTGTAATTAAGCCCGGGTGCAACAAAGACCCGTCCGTCTCGCGGGCTCAACAACATACCTATTATAAGTATATATATATATATATATATATATATATAGAGACATATATATGGTCATTGATGAGGCCGTCGAAGATACTAATAGGTTGTTACGTAGCCCGATTTCAGGCTCAACAGCGTATCTAGGTATTTGGTCATTGCTAGGCTTATATAGTGTTAGTAAGGTTGTACACGAATTTTACGGAGGGCTTCGCAAAGTAGTGTTTATGAGTTGGACATACGCCAGAAAGTTCATATCAACGCACTGTAGATGGCGCTCTTTTGTAACCTTATATACAGTATAAGTCTTGTGTAGCCAATCAATGAACATGTCTTTGTTTAGCCCGAAATCTGGCAACACCGCCGTTTCGATCACGGGAACACTGGGCTTTTCAACATAGTTATTCTATATAAACAAGGGTAGTAGCTAGTACTGATAATTTTAGAGACTTCACATATGTGCCTTTACTAATATTTATTATATATACTCGTATGTATACTATTATTTTAATTGTAAGTAATTTTGTAGGATCCAAAATTCTCTTGCAGAATTTTTAATTACTTATTTTTATATTTAGCAGGCAAGCAATTTATTTGCAATTTTGAGCAAATAATTGTGTCTCTTATACTGTGGCGAAAAAATAACTGAACACTTATCACTATATTTACTAATATAGTGATATATTTACTAATGGAAATATATCTACACCTTTTGCAAAACCAATTTCAAATATCGTAGGTTATATTTTTGCAAATATTTTTTTGATTTTACTTAAATAAATAGATATTAATATATACAGATCAACATAGTAACGTAAATAATTTACATTAACATGTTGGTTTTCAACTCACGAAAATTAAAAAAATTTCCCTTTTAAAATTAAAATAAAAATTCAAAATTTTATATAGGGATATATAAAGGGGAAGGATGTCAATCATCAATTTGACGCAATTTCGTCGGTCGTTACTACGCTTGGGGGGTAGTTCGGCCTCAATTTTACGCCCAAAATATATTATATATATATGTATGATGAAGAAAAAAGATTAATGCGACATTGATACTTCCAGATAAATTTAATATTAATATATGAAAGTATTTATTCGTGGCATTGTTTAATTACTCTTATTTATTTGGGTATTATGATGTGTTTAATTGTATATTGTTATTCTGCTTTCTAGTGTGAGATTTATTTATTAGGCAGACATATTTTTCGAAAAACCAACCTTTGACTGATCCGTCGGCGCAGAGGTTGATTATTAATTTTTTGTATTTTTCAGTGGTGGCATAATGCCCAAATAAATAAGAGTAAATTTAATATTAACGAAATTGGCTTTAGTGAAGCAAAACATAGAAAAGAATACCAAAGCAGAAGCAAAAGAATAGCCAAGTGTGGCTTATCAATCAACTTTTATTCTAAAGTGTTTTTCTAATATCAAATAGAAAATTCAGGTCGTAGTATTTAAAAATTTAAAGTTGATAATATTAAAAGGACGAAACCGCAGTAAAAATCTAATGTCATAGGTGTATAGAGCATAAAATGTTTTTCTAAAAGTTAATTAATTAATTTAATTAACCATTTGATACAGTGTGTCCAGCCAGGATATTATACGACCTATATCTCGGAAACTACCGAAGCGATTTTTCAAAAATTTTGTACGTGTAGTAAATACAGGGTGTTCTCGGCAAACAAAATATTTTCACAGTTCAGTTTCACAGTTTGTGACTTCCGGTTGCACCGGAAGTAGATAACAACTTGCTTAATTTAAATGGAACACCCTGTATATTTCTCCATATTTGGATTCTACATACAATTTTGTGTGATTACACTTTGTGTATTCCTAAAATGTAGTTTTCAAGATATTAATTTTTTCACAAAAATTTTAAGGATGCACACTTGTAAAGAAAATATATCAGTGAATTAGTCATCGACTAAATTAAAAGTATTTGATTGTGGGCATTATAAGGAAAGCGGTAGGTAATTAACAGGCGATTTAAAAATATTTAATTGTATACAGGGTGAGTACAGTGACAAAGGAAATATCCAACTAAAAAAATAAATATCTGAAATTTTTTAAATGGAAACACCTAACTTTTTTTATTTTAATGAATTCTAAGCCCAAAAAAATATAGGTGGTTTGTATTCAGTTCCCTACCTAATCAACGGTTTCTAAAAGTTATTAACAGAAATTCTATAAATCCAACCAATTGTTGTATATTTCCTTTTTTAATTAATTCTAAGTGGGCCATGTAAAAGAAAAAACAGTTTCTGTGAATTTATCTTAATAAAATACCAAGAATATGAAGATCTCTTAGAATTTGTTTGAACTGTTGAAACTGAAATTATAAAAAAAAAATCATTATTCAAAATCATCTAGTCTAGTCTTTATCTATTATAACTAAGAATTAAAAAAAAATACTTTAAGTATTACAACAATAATTGTTGAAACACCACCATTCATTTGTAAACCACTTTCGCGTCTGTTGTCACTTTTGCATTTTCTCCGGTAATACAGACTGAAAGGCTACGCGTACACTTTTATAAAAAAAAATCAAGGGGTGCAAGGTCTCGTGATCTTGGTGACCAACGAAAAAGATTCCTATTTGCAAGCCATTGATTTTGAAAATTTTCTGTTAAAATTACATTAACACGTTCTGTTTTATGCGATGGTGCCACGTTAAATTGATACTATAATTTGGATTGATCATTATTTGACAAATACCTATTTAATGTATTGGATTTTAAATTAATTTAAAATGTCTAAATAATTTTCACTTAAAATGAAAATTTCTGTTGGAGACGATTTTGAAAAAGGAAGAAAATTATTAAATTGGTATGTGGAATGGAAGTGTTTCTCGCTGCACAAAAGAGATTATTTGTCAACTAGCCTGAAAATTTCGTTTCCAAATAAAAAATGAGGATTTACATTGAACCAATAGTGAGAGTTATGTCGGTCGAATACTCTATTTTTTGTAAATTTAGATTCAACAGTTCAACAAACAATGTCTAAGAAATCTTCATCTTCTTGGTATTTCTTGGAAAGTCTTCATCTTCTTGGTATTTTATTAAAATAAATTCACAGAAACTGGTTTTTCTATAACATGGCCTACTTGGAATTAATAAATAAGGTAGCATACAATTTTTTTGGATTTAGAAAATTTCTATCTATAACTTAGAAACTGTTATCAAAGTCTACACATAAATATTTGTAGACTTTGCTGTTATTATTAGGTATAGGGAAGTCAATACACACTACATATATTTTTGGGCGTACTAGTTGAATATTTCCATTGCCACTGTCCGCACCCTCTATACAACTAAAAATTTTTTAAAGGCCTGTTAATTACCTCCTGCCTTCTTTCCACCACCTTACTTTTTTGAAATACCCTGTATAATGCTCAATTTTAATGAATTATTAGAGGACAAGCATTACCTGTGCGATTTATTTTGCCTAATAGTAGGTAGGTAATGTTAAATCAGCATTATCACAAATAAGTAATCAGGGTTGCATACGGGTGAATACTATCTATGGTAACGGCTGGAATGCAAATTTTCACTAAATTTCCGTTACATCTGCTAGATATTTTTGAAGTAGAGGATGGATATCGGTATGAATGATAGTGAATTATTGTTCATTACTTTTTAAATCATGTGACTATTTGACTTCCCTACTATTTTTAGTGTAAGACTGGACCCTTTTGTTTTGATATGTTATGGAAAAAGGAATATATGAAAATAATAATTGTTCCAAGAATGTCACATCTGTGAAGACAATTCAAGCATGGTGACTTGCCTGTCCAGCTGCCAAGGATGCTCTCGATTGCACTGGCCTGGTGAATAGTCGTCAGATGTTTTAGATTTTCTTTTAGAAAATCCCAATATTTGAAAGTCATATTAATATCACTTTATCCGTCAATGTAAATTGTGTAATCCACTTAATAAATTAATTGAAGTTTGTTTGTTTTTGTGTTCGTATGAGTGACTTAATAAATTTTTGTCAACAAGGGTTTGTGCCCTTACTAACACTACGCTATTTATTACTTTCTATTTTAAACTATATAAGTAGATGCCAGTATTTGTTTTTAGTTCTGAAAACTGAAATAAATTGAAATGTTGAAGTAGCATAAAAATCCTAATATTCTTAAAATTCCTTATTTATCCTACAAAGCTTGTCAGTTAATGAGTTATATTTCCTGGTTATCTGAGGGATATCCTATATTTTATAGCTAGTAAACTGAAGATAGTTTTGTGCTATCTGAAAGAGTAGTAGGGGAAATAAGAGGATTTTGGGCATAATGATTTTAAAAACAGCTTTTATAAAAAATGTTTATTCTTATTTCACAAGTATACATATATAAATGTAACTTTTTATTGATTAGGTTACGATGAACTGAAGATTAGACATCACTTACTCTCTGTGAATAAGAACATAAAATCCCAAGCAGGCGAGTACAGCATACTAAAAAAAAAACCATATGTTAAAGACAAAATTGAGAGAAAATCAGGCAATAAAATAAGTAACAGTTTAAATTTCAATTACAGTGAAATCTCTTATAACAAATAGCTCTAATGAGCAGAGAACTCTATTAAGCGGACCCTTTTTCATAATCCGGAACTGAATACAAAATCTCATATAATTCAATATCTCTTGAGCGGATCCTCTCTTGGGAGGACGTGGATATGGTGTTTTTGTACAAAATGTCCAAACATTATATCTTAGTTAGACACTACAAAAATTAAATTATATCGTAACACTGTAGTTGGGTGATGCAATCGATCTCGTTTGTGCATAGTGTGTTTCAAATTGGATGTAATAATATTAGTATTTTGGAAACTGTTAGAGATAGAAACCAGGTTAAATTGGGGTAGTGTTGTGTAATTTGCTGATCATTAATATGCCTCAAAAAAATTTCTTTTGAAGAATTGATTTTTTTGAGGCATATTATTGGCCACCAAATGCATTTTGAACCATAATTGATAATTTCATTAATAATTTATCTCTCAATATACTTTTTGGCTTAATTCCTATATAAAGAAAGATATAAACTGGACATATATGTTTCTTGTTTGAATTACTATGGTGCAAAAGGTAATTTTGTTACAATTTTAGGAACTTTTCTTCCAGATTGGCAGTAATAGTTTTCCCAGATATGGCTTTAAGAGCGCTGTTATACTTTAATACGAAATTTTTCCAGCCACCCAGATGATCCACTAAAATTAATGCACTCCAAGCCACAAACGATCTCCTTTACTTTAGTTTGGACTGTAGGCCCCAGAAAATCATGCGGTAATTTAAAAATAATATAGGTAGTTGTTGTTGTTGTTGGTAGGCGGCGCGGTTACCCGCAGCACTCAGGTCTTTCGACCCATTGTGCCTGCCGCTAGTCGGGAGCTATAGGAAGAGACCCGTGCTATGCGCATAGGCCAACACCCGTTCCAAAGGAAGCTCTCTAATATCCTGGGGCAGAAGAAATGCTGCACCCAGATGTTTGTGTCTCTTGACCATAAGGCAGGCACAGCGACAGAGGATGTGAATGGAGTACTCGTCATCGTGTCCGCAAAACCTGCACCTTCTAGTGTCACTAAGGCCAATAGTGTTAAGGTGCTTGTTAAGATGTCCATGACCCGTCAGCAGTTTTGTGACAATCCTTATGCTGTTACGACTTAGCGCAAGTATTGATCGAGTTGCGTTTGACCAAGGCCCTTTAATTAAGAGCCTGGCTTGTCGCAGCCCAGTCCCGTTTGACCATTCTTCCTCTGATCTATCCTTGATCCAGTTACCAATAGACCTTGCTACATAACTAGGCGGAAGCCCCAGCACTGGTTCGGGCCCTGTAAACTGTATACTTGAGCCTCTTTTAGCCAGTGCAGGTCAATTTTACCTGGTTGTTCTGTCCCAATTGGGCCAGATCATTAATACACTCTAGGCCCGCCCTGGAGGTGATCCTGTAGGAGATCAAGGCACATAGAGCCGCCTGACTGTCGGTGCATATCTGGATATGCTGATTAGAATATCGCCTTTTGAGATTTTCCTGAACACATGCAGAGATAGCAAACACTTTCGCCTGAAAGACCGTGGCATACTTTCCCAAGAGATAGGATAGTCTCGCCCTCGGGCGCACGCCTCGGACTCCCGCCCCCGAGCCCTGGTCTGTCTTGGACCCATCCGTAAACCAGACGAGCCCATTCGAGACCTGAGCATCAGGATTATCGAGCTAAGCGTCCCTGTCCGGTATCTCTACTATGTAAGGTTTGAGAAACACATAAGTGGGAGATATCCTGTCACTGGTAGGTAGTACTAAATTTTTTAAAATTTACCTAATAGATTCCTTTTTTCTCCCTTTTACGAATCATAACAAACGGTAACTATCTGTACCTACCCACTGGCTTTAAAAAACTTCTTTTTACAGATGTATTGACAATAGAGTGCTATTTGATCATATAAGAGTAAGCACCTATCTGTTTTATTCTAATTTAAATTTAAAATAACTCCTTATGCTAGTTAATGTCTGTAACTTATTTGTGGTGCATTTTCATGATTCATAGTTTCTTTTGAGATTACACCACTTGTAAAATAACAAAAAGCAGGAAACCAGAAGCATACAAATAAAATATTGAAAGTGCAGTATCAAGGTAAACTTCTAAAGTTTGCCCCAAAAAACCACTGTATAATATGCAATAAAGTAAATTGAAAAATTAACTGAATTTCATTAGTGATTTTTTAGTTTTATATAAAATTCTGTTATAAAATAATTCTATAAAACTAAAAAGCCACTGATGAAATTCAGTTATTTTTCAAATATTTATTTTATTGCATATTTGCAAGTTTTTCTAATTGCTCCTATATTAAATCTGTGTGCAAAAACTGGTAGTGTTCTTAAAAATACCACTAGTACTGCAATATCACTGTATAAATGGTTAACAACCTACTGTACACTTTAATTAATAAGGTTTTCCAGGTTTCTCTTATTCTCGTACTAAATGGTAGTTAAAGTTATAAAATCGTAAGTAGTTCCTGGGCGCACTCACGGCTTGCAAAATAATACGCCGCTCCCTCTCCCACACAAGCCTGTGACTTCCGGGCTCATCATCAAGATGAGAATGAGGGATAGATATATTATTATTATTATTATTATAACCTGTGATGTATGTATGGCCCCAGGAGGACTTGATCGTCTGTACCTCCCTCGTAACCTTCCAGTACTGGCTGAATGGCACTGGGGTGATAGGTGTCCCTAACGGGGCCTCTGGAATACCGGGCAACCTTCCAGAGTATGCTTGTCTTGCCACAGTAATGCGGGGCTCTGCTGTGGTGGACTTGAGTTCCTTGGTACTCGTGGGATGTATATGGATACAGTAAGTATTAAAAAACCAACCTAACGAGGGAGGTCAAACCCTCGATCCTCAGACAACTGGGGAACCTATGGCAATTGGGATCAATCCTACTCCTATTGAAAGACTGATCCCATCGGATCAGGAGAGGAGGCTGCTAAAGTCTTTGTTACCTAAGGCTAGAGGAGAAGACAATTTAGGGGATAAGGCATCTACATCTTTAGATAACCTCTCCCTTAAAAAGAGACGACTAGGAGGAGCTGCAAAGAAGCGTCTAAGTCGCTTGCTTAAGAGCGGAGTGTATTACCAGACTGCCTTAAGTAAAGTGCTGAACCAGTCAAAACTTGATCCCCAGCAGGAGAGAGGTAACCAATCCTCCTCTTTGCCAGCGGGAACAAACAAACGCATGTGTTCAGACGGTAGTTTACCGGATCTGGGAGCGAAGAGAGCCCGGGAAGGTGAATATACCAAACCTTCATTTAAGGCTGTAACAGAGGGGATTAGGGTGGGAATTATCCACCTTAAGTATTCTGAAATGGCTTTGACCAACAAAGAATTAGGAACTCTGCAGAAAGCGATGTCAGCTGTAGGCGAACTACCAGATGATGGACCTCAGGTGAGATTCCAGAGGTGTACACATCGGCCTGGATGGCTTCTCATCACCTGTGTGGATCAGATAAGCGTCTCGTGGTTGGAGAGCGCAATAAAGCATCTTCAGCCGTGGGAAGGAGCTTGCCTTTAATCCGTGCAGGCTGAGGATTTACCCGAACCACATATATATGTGGCCTATATACCGGATGAAGCCGACAAATGGGTTACATCGGACTTAGTTCTCAGCAGACTGAGAAAAATGAACCACGGCTTGAATACCCGGGAGTGGAAAGTACTGCACCGGGAAGAGTCTGGCCCAGGACATTCTCTATTGACGAGGTGTCTAAGGCAGCTCTGGAGGGGCTAAACAATCGGCCCTACTCTGATTTTGGCCAGGTACCATTCCGTCCAAAAATCAAAGGGGTAAAGGGGAAAGAACCTGTCCCAACAACTAAAAGGTCGGAGGCTACACCACCAACCTCGATGGGCAAATACCAAACGCCCTCAATTGGGGAAAATTGGCCTGGACTAAACCAGTTGGGAAAGGAAAATCCTTCCCAAACACACCTCCTCTTCGGAAGAGCGGATCAAAACTGTCTTCTGGAAAGAAGGATAAACCACTCTCCCCCAAACCCAAACCAAACACCTAAACACCGAACCCTAGTTTTCCTTCTTTATAACTCTCTTTCCTTTTAATAACCCATCCCCTCCCCCTGATGTTTACATACATCAGGTGCCTACAGGCGAGCATTCAACATGCCAAGGCTGCAACTTATGTTCTTGGCAAAAGATTCCATGAAAAGCAAATTAACATTGCTCTCATTCAAGAACCTGGACTAGTAATACAGGCCGAGTAACCGGACTAGGTAATACTTCTGGAAAGGTAATAGTAATGGGCTCTGAAGCAAGACCCAGAGCTTGTATCTCGATCAGAAACAATATTAACTATTTTGTACTTACAGGTTTACTGCACACCGGATGTCGTAGCCATCCAACTATCTATCCGAATGGGGAAAAGCAGGGTGAATATAATCATCTGCTCAGCTTACTTTCCGGGGTGATAGGGATGCTGGTCAACTTCCTCCATCTGCAGTGCGAGATTTAGTTGCCTTCAGTAAGAGAAAAAATGTCCACCTGGTTATTGGATGTGCTGCGAATTCCTACCATACGGCTTGGGGTATCTCAGACATTAACCAAAGAGGCGAGTCACTATTTGATTATATATTACGTCAAGGGCTAATTGTGAACAACATTGGTTCAGAACCAACCTGTACCACTAGAAATAGGAGAGAGGTACTAAATGTTACCATCAGCTCAAACCTTTTGAGCAATAAGATAATTGACTGGAAGGTATCTTCTGAGCCATCATGTTCAAATCATAAACATATTCTATTTAATATAGAAGCCAGGCCTAGGCCTATGTATAATAATAGGGACCCAAGAAGCACAGATTGGTGCGGGTACAAACGATCAGTCCAGTTGCAACTTCAACGCACCCTTACCACTATAAATAATCGTTATGAGATTGAGATTGCGACAGAACAAATTCGGAACGCTCTTATAGCAACTTATTACGAAAATTGTGAACTTAAGACCAAAAAAGATAATAGAGGTACGTCCTGGTGGAACAAAAAAATGGAAAAAATGAGGAAAGTTCAATGCCTCTTTAATCAAGCTAAAGTTTCGGGCGCCTGGGCTCCGTATAGATCCGCACTAACAGACTATAATAAAGAAATAAGAGCAAAAAGGAAATCTTGGAGGAAATTCTGCGAGAGTATATCTGATTTACCAAGCAGGAATTTACCTAGTATGGAAATTATCATACCGTTTCTCATCAGACTGTTCAAAGATAGTCTGGCATGGAGTTATATACCAACCAGTTGGTCAGCAGTTAGGGTGGTATACATACCTAAAATAGGTCGAATAGACCTATGCCCTAAATCGCTTAGACCTGTTGAAAAGTCTGGAAAAGGTACTGGACGGATAGATTAGGAGGAGTGTGTTAAGCATTCACCCTCTTAATACCCACCAGTCTGCCTATCAAGCTGGCAAATCAACAGAACTAGAGCTCAATAACCTAGTCGGGAAAATCACCAAATCCCCGACTCCCTATACACAGCTGGGTGCTGGTGCTGGTGCTGGGGCTGGTGCTGGGAGCACCAGCCTGGGAGGGTGCTGCTTCTGAATTTGTCGGACCAGAACCGGTGCTTGGCATATCCTCGAGTACTGCCAAAGCAACGCTCCTGACCCGGGCTGAGGAGCAAATCCTCCAGTACTGGCAGGAACTACCACGATTAGTTCATTCGAAGGCGTTTATAATAAACCCTTCAAAAACAAGAACTAAAAAACTTCTAGAGTTAAGCAGGTTTCACCTACGAACTCTAATTGGCCTATATACGGGCCACTGCCGTTTAAAATATCATATGTGCAAATTCGGCCTAGCAGAAGATGCTGAGTGCCGCCTATGCTTAGAAGATGATGAAACGGCAGAACACATATTGTGCACCTGCCCCGCTGGAGAAAGGATCAGATACTCATTATTTGGCAAAGGACAACTTCTGCCAGAGGATCTGAACAAATTTTAACCCAATAAGGTGATCAGCTACATTAAGAAGCTGGACCTGTTGGGTGAAATATAAGTAGGTGTGAGCCACAATAGACCACATGGTCGCGGTGGAGGGTCTGGTTTTCGGCCCACTCACTTTTGAACCTAACCTAACCTAACCCTATACACAGCTGCTGCTGCTAGGGGAGTCGACCCAACCATAAGTGACTGGATTCAGGGTATGTTAGAAAACAGAACTATAACGACGCCCCTTCAGGAAGAAACAGTCAGATTTAAAGCCGCAAGCGGGTGTCCACAAGGTGGGGTTCTTTCCCCCTACTTTGGTCACTGCTTGTGGTTGACCTGCTGGTCATACTTTACATGTGGGAGGTTGAGGTTCAAGCATATGGGGTCGATCTAGTCACTTTAGACAGAGGAAACTCGGAACTTGGTGAAATAATTCCATTTGTGGAGGAAGCAAAGTATCTGGATGTAGTACTGGATAAGTCGCTTAATTGGAACTCCCATCTGGAGAAAATGATCCACAAGGCATGACTATACTTATAGACATGTCGACCAATCTGTGGGAAATCTTGGCGCATTGGCCCAAAACAAATATATTGGCTGTACGCTATATTGGTAAGCTATCATACGACTTATGATAGCGTACGGCTCCATAGTTTGGTGGTTCAAAGGACTACGAAAAAGGACCAAAATCAAAGAAGAACAATTAGCTCTACACCGTCAGCAGTTCTGGAAATCCTACTGGACCTACCTCTTCACATATATTTGGAGAAAGGCCAGATGGAGAATATACAGACTAAAGGTGGCAGCTATTAACATGCCGCAGTCTGACATGAAGCACAATAGGCTGCTGAATTACATGGAGAGCATCCTGGAGATGATTTCAGATGTCATCCCTGCAACGACCAACCATGAACTGCCCTTTAACATTCTGTTAAATCTCTTCATCCTAATCTTCATCTTAATCTTCATCCTTCAATCTAATCCCATTCATCTCTTCCCAGGAAGAGATGAATGGGATCGGTTTACGTACTTAACTGTCTCAAGGTCAATTTCTTACAAGTGACGCGGTAACCTAATGGTATAGTCAAAGGATTTCAAACGTCATAATGCTGATTTCGCGAGTTCGAATCACGCTGGAGGCAATTTAACCTTTTAATTCCAATTATTTATTAGTATTAGTGTTTAGATATTCTGTTCATTTTGGCAGTCTGTAAAATTCATCATTTTAGCTGACAAAAGTAAATATCTACAATATTAATTTACTGCAACATCAACGGCGTCGTTACAACTTTTCGAAGGGCGGGCGGGGCTCCGAACCGTAACGGAGGGTCCTATTGATAAAATTGATAAAAATGTTTACTGAAAATTAAATTCTACTTTCAGCACTTAAAAAATTATGATGTTTTACCATCAAGTTCGAGTACCTTTAGAATTCATCAAAATTTAAGAAAAATCGTTTAGTATAATTACATCATCATTCCAGATACAAAATTTCTTTAATATGTATTTTCTTAAAAATAATATTATTCTAGACCCCCAGTAGGGCTAGAAATGGGAACAAAAATTGCGACAGCGATTTACTCCCATTTCTAGTATACATATTAGATGACGTTTACTTTATAAAATCTGTATGGCAGAAAGTTACAGAAGATATAATGATAAAATTGATTCCATATAGCGGGAATACTACTTTACTTTAAGTTTGTTTAGAACAGCGAGTGACATCAAAACGGAAAACAGCGCGACGTTACCAGATTTATTTTCTGCAAGAGAATGCATGTACAAAATTTAATCCGCTATGACATTCATATATATGAAAAAGTACGACTTTTGTCTTTCTTAAAAGTGATTTTGTTCATCAATAATTTTTAATTTATATTAATTAGAATTTTACTAAAACTTACTTTTTTATATAAATTTGTTTTATTACAACTATGTAGATATACCACAAAATTGCAATATGCAATAAAAATTGGGGAACCTAAAGTTTCTTTAGATATTTATTAAATTACATATGTTTAATTTCTGTTATATTTTTAATATTCACGTTTAAAAGTATGTAAAGAAAAACACTATGTAAAAAATTTTATTCAAAAGTTAAACAGATTAAAATGTTCACTTAGAACCAAATACAAGAAATGACAAATAAGCGTTTTTAACAAGTACTAATTTCAGTTAAAGTGTGCTATAAGTATTAGTCACAATCATTCGAATTCATTATTTTGATCGTCAACATCATCACTAAAGTTTATAACTAATGATTGTTTATCTTCCTGGTCAAATCTATCAAAACAACTTGTCTATCCCTAAAACATTTTATTTCTTCCTCGTTGTGCCGAACAGCTTTATTCCATACTTCATTAATGTAATTGCTTTATTCCTGTATAATTGTAATTATGAGAGTATCGTGCCTAAAATGGCCAACAATCCCATTATGAAATATCCAAGTCTCATTGAGAAAAACAAATGCCAACAGATACCTTCATTTTTAAGTTGAACGTAATCCCTTAAAAATGTTATTCGCTTCAATATTATATTAGGTAGGTACATTAAATCTCATCTTGGCTTATCTCTCTTATATTTGAAATCTATGCTTTTAATAATTTTCCAAAGCGATATCTTACAGCCATTACAAATGTCACATTCTAAAAGTGTTAGCAGCAAAGTATCTAGCGTTATATGTTTTTCTAAAATGTAGATATATACAGTATAGTAAAATGTTATTTTAAATTAATAAAAATGAAAATACTGACTGTTTTGATACATGTCATAGATAACATTGCGAATAAAGTCTTGCGTAAAACCATCCACCTCAACCACAGGTTTCGAATGTTTTTTTTTTGGGACTGCTTAGTGGTATACCTCTATTGTGTTTTGGAGAATTAGCATATACTGTGAACACATTTAAATGTGCTGCAATTCTCTGGAAAATAGAAAAATATAATGCATATAACATCAAATTAGAAAAATGTTTTCATGTAGGTAAATTGTACTGTGACAATCAGGATTATGAGTACTTACAGCAGTCAAAGGAAGGAGAGACCCTTGATTATCCCATTCTTCCCCAAAATAGTTTATCAAGGAAATTATCATTTTCTGGGCCTGTTTTCCCAATGGTTTCAGCACTGCGGTTTGCGCTGATTTAAAAAATTGCCATAAGTGTTTAGTTATAAAAAGAACTGTTTTTTAAAACACTAGCTAGTACTTACCCAAAAAAACACAAAATATCGAAATGTAAATGAAACGCAAAATATGCATATATAATAAGTATAGACAATATGAATGCTCTTCTACCATATAAGTCGTCAACATCCTAAAACCATGGACAGAGAGCCTGTTTCGACCTATTAGGTCTCCTCAGTGCCGTACAGGTGTAGGATGAAGGCATAATGTGGCACAAGAGACATCCAGCGGTGGTCCAGTTGTGGTCAGCGAATTTTTACATGGATGAACTGTGGTTACAGTTTCCTTCCATAACTGTTAGTACGCAGAAATAGCATTTACGTGTATTTATATTAAAATGCTGTTTCTACGTATCGTGAATCATATCGATAGAAAATAAAATTCCTTATCTATTCATGTATTATGTTCCTAACCCTAAAATTCATAGTTCTTCAGTTATTTATATTTCTCCTCATTTATACTTGCTACTGTAATCAAACAATTCGGATTTGAAATCCTTAATAGCCTATTTGTCAGATTATTAATCCGTTGCCATCAGTGTTAGAACCACTAATATTTAATAATAATAATAATAATATCTCTACCCCTCATTCTAATTACAATGATTAGCCCGAAAGTCTGAGACTTGTGTGGGAGAGGGGGCGCCATATTATTATTTTGCGGGCCGCATTTGCGCCTCAGGAACGACTTACATTGGTAGGCCCTAACCACCATTCAGTGCTGGAATGAGGGAAACCTGGAAAACCTCATTAGTTAGGGGGATATTTGCTAGGATACATTTCTTATATAGTACTATAAAAGTCTTGCATCATCTTTGTCCCTCTTGAACTTGTACTTTATGATAGAATTTTTTCACCTTAGCAACTACGTTTATATCATCGTTATCGTACAGTAGATTTATTTTTGTACCACCCTTATGTAGTAAACAATTTTAGTCCCTCAAAAGCAGGAGTAAAATGAGTCTTTTACTCCCTAGGGTAAAAGAGTATACCTTACTCAATTAATTAATATTTTATCATATTTATTTAATATTAATATTTACATTAATATTAAATTAATTATGTCATATTGACAAAACTTCTTAAATTAGAAATACATTAACAATATTTTTTTTTAAATTCTTTCAATTAAAATGTTGGGTCATATAAAAAATAGTATATATACACCTCGGGAGTACATGCTTTTTCCCCCTCAGTGCCTTGTAGAGCCCTCATGCTACAAACGCACCTCGGGAAAAAATCATGCATTTTACTCCCTTGGTGTATAATCTACTATTATATATCTGCAATCCCTTAGCTAAGTAATACAATATAAAAATATATCTTGTAGGTTTAAACAAATCATTCAAATCAAACAAATCATCATAAAAACAAATTTTGTAAATAGAGGATATTTATTTATTTATACCCAAATAATTTTAAATTTCTATATTTACTTATTCATCCAAAGTTATTATAGTTTAGTTTCTGCTTACACACTAGTTGCCTGTAAAATTGTTGAAGGTGCTTCCATCCGCATCATTCATAAGGCGGCGTTTAAATTGGTATAGTAAATGGGTTAGTTACTTGTACCAGTAACTTGCAAGACAGCCACTTATCCAATGTAAACTTCGTAGTACTTGCACCAGCACTTGTACCAGCAGACTGGGTTGGATAGTAAATAGCTTCCTAGGCTATTTACTTACCCACTAACCTTCCCCCACTTTACTAAAATTTTACTGTCCGCGCTACTAGTCTCTGAACTCGCCTAATGTAAACAGTTTTGTGCCAGTAAATAGTAAGCACGTGTTGATTACAAACTTGCATATTGGATATTTATTTTTTCTATTCAAAATGAGGTGTTTGAAGAGGTGATGAAGAATTTGTGGTAAATTCTTCTTCCTCCAATAGATTCTTGATTTCTTCCATTAAACACAGGGACACATTTATTATACCTTTTTTAAGAGCAACCAATTTTGATCGCGAAATACGACCACAGAAAGCCATCTTTTCTCCACTGCAAAACTGCTACTAATAAATACTAGTACAGAAAAAACAGTTTTGTGTGTAAACGCCTACTTACCTTGGACTTGGGCTAGTCAACTGGGAAGCTACTTACTAGTACCAATTACTGGTATAAGTAACTATACCAATGTAAACGCCGCTTAAGTTACATAAGTAGTTACCTATGCAAATACAGTACTATTGCCTTATGTGATGTGTGGTGTTCTACTGTTTATAAAGCTCATTTTTTATTATTTCATTGAATCCTCGTGCATGTAGTAGTTTTATTTTAGGACAAACTTGAAAAGAGATAACATCTACATACATTTTGAATTGTTTGTACATTGTATTTCTTTAATACAGACCCTAGTTTGTCTTAGGTGTTAAATTAGATTAAAATAGACACTTAATTTTTATGTGGAACATGCATATTATTATACAGGGTTAATTAACTAACCCTAATATAAATTCAACAAGAATATAACAATATTTGTCATTTTGTATTGTTACGTCAAGCTCATGCAGCAAAACAACGATTTGTAGTAATTTATTTAAAAAATTTAAAAATTTGCAATTTTGAATAATTTGACTCGCCTAAATCAGTTTTTAATGAAAACGATGCATTTTACGAGAAACATGAAGTATACTATATATACATTTTTTCTTTTTTAAGAAAACTGCACATTACATCTGCTCAAAACTTAGTTGTGTCACAATTACTGATTTTTTTAAATAAACTTGAATCCTCCTCCTGAACTTGATTCCTACCTCAAACGCATTTCTAGAAGTATGTGTGTACAGTGCCGCCAATTTTTTGATGGAAATTTTTTTATACCGTAAGTGGATCTTAAAAACTATGAACAATGAAAAAGAATAACTAAACACTAATAAATACTAATAAATAATTGGAATTAAAAAGTAAAATAAAAAAAGTTGTCTCCAGCGTGATTCGAATTTGCAAAATTCAGCATTACGATGTTTGAAATCCTGCGACTTAACCATTACGTCACCGTGTCACTCGTTATTGTTTGACGCTGCTAACCAGAAAAATTAATTTTTACCGATATTCTAATTGGAAAAGCATTTCGTTTCAGTGTTTTGGTAATCAGAAGTGTTTAGCAGTTAGTACTATTGATTTCGTTAGCAATATTTCTCATAGGAAAATAACTTGAATAATCTGAAGGTTAATTAATTTTCCAGTTTTCGAGGAGGTGTTTGTTGTTAGTTCAATCTCACATCGGCAGATAAAATGAGAAAGAAGTTGAGACGGACGCACCTCGAGGTTTTCAAGACGAAATAGAACGTAGGACTCGACGTACGATCTCGAAAAAAAATCTCAAAGGATTCGAGAAAGGACGGAAGTTTCGTGTGAAGCAATTCTCAAAGCCATAAAAATTAGAAAAGGGGTCGAAGGGGTCCCGCGAAAAGCCGGGATTTCGGCAGGCATGACGGAGCCTTTAGGCGCGAGAACAAACGCCGGTGCTAGCCGCATCTCTCTCGCTGAACGGCTCATCGACGAAAATTTTGCAGAGGTTTTTTTGAAAAGGCGTTTAAATTGGGGAAACGCGTAGAAAACAGGACGAAAATGAGCGAGACAAAATCGACACGTTTTAATATATATATGGATTGGTCAATATTTTAGGGTCCGCTGTATTTATCCTTAAATTTTCAGAAAAAAATTATGAACAGAACTCCCAATACCTACTTCTAATGAATAGTTTCAATCAATCACCCGGTTTATAATTTCACTTAAAAAAACCAATTTTGTTATTTGAGTCATAAACACGTCAGTTTCTTTCTAGAACCAAGCTATTTTGTTTCTCCTCCATCATGAGTTATGTAGCTAGTTATTAAGTAATCATTAAGTAACCATTAAGATATCACCATTTTCACAGTAAAACCCTTGATACTAGAAATAACATATTTCGGCAGAGTAGTCTTTGCCAAGTTCTTGTAACGTTCATGAGAATTGTAAATTCTATTTCTCTATTATTTAATAAAATTGTTTTTTTCAAACGGGTTTCCTTTATTGAAAACTAAGATACATGGTACCTCAATAAATCAATAACTACTAAACTTACTCTCTAACTAATAATAAGTTTTCTAGAAGAAACTATAAATTAAGCATATCATAATAAGTACAAAGTCCCATAAGTCTGTGTTTAAAGACTTTTACCAAGTTCTTTAAAAAAACATAATTATAAGTTATTTTTGGGGCATCAATTAATTGGTCTAATTAAAAATTACATTATTATAATAATGAATTAACCGTATTTATTAGGCTTACTACAAGTGATACTTACTGATATTTCAAATTTATTATACTTAATAAATATACAAAGTGCAACCATTTTAGTTTTTTTTTTTTTAAGTAAAGACGCTTTCACATAAAGCAAATTTCAATAGCATTGACCAATAACTCTTTAAATTTACGTGCTCATGTTAAAACTGCTAAGTAATCCTAAAACAAACTAATAATAATTGAACCATAAGTTTGGCAACATTGGACTGGTTCAGAATGGTGCGTTCCTCTATAATGTATTATGTTCTTTTACTCTAGTTTCAAAACTACTACCAGTTTGACCCACATACACGGCATTACAATCCACCGAGTTAAATTGGTATAGTCCCGATTGTTTCAATTTATTAACCCTTTCTTTGTTGTTTATCAAAATTCTCCCAATATGAAGTACATTTGTTGAAACTAATCTATAATAATAAACACTAATAATTTACACCCGTTTTGTTCTAATCTGCGAGTTATTTTTCACTATAACCTGGGACGTAATTATTGGAAGTATATGTGGCTTCTGCTCAACGAATTTTGTAAAACTCTCGACGAATATCTTCCTTCTGTTTTTTATCATGTTAACTATTAGTATTTCTTTATATCCGTTGTTTCTTGCAATTTGCTTGATTATACTTAAGTTTTCTTCAAAATCTGTTTTTTCTAGCGGAAACATTAAAAGCCTATGTATTAAACTATGGAAAACAGACTTTTTTATTTACTAGGACTGTTGCGAACTTGCTGATAATTGTGTTGGAAGTTGTTGGTTTTCTATAAACCGAGAATTTTGATTTATTTTCTACCTTTCTTATTGTTATATCCAAATAGTTTAATTGACTGTTTTTCTCCTTTTCCATTGTAAACTGAATATTATCGTTAAACAAATTTAAAAAATTCAGAAAGCCACTCAAATTTGCCAGCCCAAAAATGAACATGTAATTTTAAATTATTGTCACAATTGAACAGTGAATTTTCAAAATTATTCATACAAATTTTTCAGCTAACAAAGGAGAAATAGGACTACCTATGGGTAATTCGTTTTTTGTTTGTAATATTTTCCATTGAAATAAAAATAATTTTGTTTAATGCATACCTTTATTAAACTTATTAATTCAGATTTTTCTGTGCTGTTTAATTCTGACTGATTTATTAATTTGCATAGTAGTGACGTTAATTTTGCGACTGGGATTGAGGTAAATACAATTTTAACATCGAATGAAACTAATTTAGAATTTGTGGGCAAAGTTAAATTTTTTGTTAGTTTTAAAAACTCAAGGAGTTTTTTACAGAGTATTTGGAGTATTACATAATTTATACGAGGGAGCGTTTATATAGGAAACTATTGGCATTATTGGGTTACCTTCCTAATGAATTTTTGGTAAGTCATATAATACGGGAGGAGGTGGGTGGTTCTTTACTCTCAATCGGTAATTATTGTCACCTAAAACAGTCTTATTACTTCTCAACATTGTCACTATCTCAATTTAAACTTTAACACCCAGTATCATATTTAATTTCAAGTTTTGGACTAAGGTAAGTTTAGCTAAATTGGTTTATTTTTACGAAAGAATTATTGTTATTTTCTACATCTGCAGACGAAACACCCTGTGTATAAAAATGTTACCTATTTATATACAACAATTTTCAAATTAGTTTTATTAAACTCGAAATATATCTGAAATAAAAAAATATGCAAATTTTACTTAATAGACTTACCTTGAGTGAACTTTTAATTTGGTAGTAGCACATGGTTATACTGGGTGTATTTTTTTTGTCTGATTATTTTGTTCATACACAACTGCATAATTTTGACATTTTTTTGTAGGCCTTAATTTAGATATTAATACAAGAACCTTCTAGAGAATGTTTTTGTTTCTAGTAAATCATCTATATTTTGATTAGTGTATGATTTTTCTTGCTGAAATTCACAAAGTGTAAAGGATATAAAAATAAATTTGTTAACGTTATTGAAACAAATAAGGAAACACCTATATTAAGGAATAGAGTTCACATAAGGCAGTTGTTAAATATAAAGTGGATACTGGCAGGGGAAGGTTCTTTATGAAACATCGTGAAAATAATTGGTTTGAAAGAAATACAGTTCTCATTTAAATGTTTCAAGAAATATATAGAAAACACTCTACATAGGTACTAGTATTTTATACTTTTTCTAAAAGTACATGGGTTTGACTAGATTCCCTGAGAAAATTATGCCTCTATCTTTTAATTTGCCGAAAATGCGGCGTTAAATAGTTATTGGGGATTTTTTTAAATTAAAATATGCCAGAAAATATGAAGTTTAGGTATAGGGAAATGTGATGAAAGGAGAATTCAATATGGCGCACGAAGGTAAAGACTCGCTTTTATGTGGTCTTAAAAATACGTGCAAAAAGTGTAAAAAAACCGTAATAAGTGGTATTAAATGTGCAGTGTGTGATAACTACTTCCATCCCAGCTGTGCTAAAAAAACAAATTCAATAAAATTTGTCGACAATGACATTATTTTGTGTTGTGAAAGTGAAACTCCTAAATCAAAGCAAGATATCGACTCGGCATTCTTCGATGCCTTAGAATCTCTAAGTGTGGATAATAAGATTGATCTGCAAATATTTAACTATATAGTAAAACAAAAAGATGTTATAATCCAGAATCTTCAAGATCAAGTAAGAATTTTAAATAACCAATTAGACATTTACACTGGAAATAATAAAATCAATCCATCTGTTAATCAGACACCCAAAAAAAAAAAAAACTGATAAAAACAATGCCAGCTATGCTGGCATCAATAAAGCAAATAAAATGCAGTGAATATATAAACCTCACCCGACATAAAGAAAATGACTCTAGCAGTTCCTCCAATGCAATGCAGAACAATGATACTAGGTTCCAAAAGGACAATAATAATGAAAGTATCGCCACTGGGCTACCCAAGAGACGAAATAAAAATAGAATTGTGGGAAGAAACAACGAATCCAATGTTAAATGAGTTCCGAAGACTGTTTCTCTTCACATAACCAGGGTTGAACCAGGTACGAGTGCAGAGGATCTCGTCAAAATGGTGAAACCGCATTTTCCAGAGGTACAATGTGTTGCCATTAATCCAATAAATCCTTCTATCTACTGCTCATTTAAGCTAACTATTAATGACCAAAACTTTCGTAAAGCAATGAACCCTGAACTGTGGCCACAAGGCGCATATGTTAGTAAGTTTTTTGTGAAATGCAAAGTCTTAAATCCTATACAAACTTAATGCTTTATCCAGACATACTTTTATTAAACATTTGTAGTTTAAATATCTCTTCCATTAACATGTTGGAACTTCAAATTAGTGAGGGTAATTTAAATTTTTTATGTTTTACCGAAACTCATCTCAGTAAATCTGAAATTAGTTTTAAGTATTTTAATGGTTTTAAATTAATAAGTAGTTTCTGCAGAAATACCCGACAAAAAGGTGGGGTCGTAATTTTTGCTAGTAATAGCTTAGACTGCCAGGATATTAAACTAGAAAAATTTTGTATAGAAAAGCATTTTGAAATATGTGCGCTGCTTTGTAAAAATTATAAAAACTCTACATTAAAAATTTTAGTCTGTTATAGGTCTCCTGATGGTAACTTTAGTGTATTTTGTGAAAAATTGATGTCTGTTTTAGATTATATATATGAACCAGGTGTAAAAATTGTCTTGACAGGTGATTTCAATGTGGATGCTTCTACCACATCCAGAAATATCTCTGACTATAATGATTTAAAAAGTTTATTAAATGCTTTTAACCTATATCAGGTGGTCGAGTGGCCCACTCGATTAACTAACCATTCTTCAACTATAATTGATCATATTTATACAAATTTTCCATCCTCTACTACATGTGTTGTTGACAATTGTATTTCTGATCATAGGACGGTATTATGTGAGACAACGCCAGGAGCTGAATTCAAGCAAAAAAATTCCAGTTACAAAAGGAGATATAACGCTAGCAATATGGCTGGTTTGTTACAGTCTTTAGATAACGAAAAATGAGACGACTTGTATAGGTCGTCCCAATACGAATGACGCTTATGATTATTTCGCCTGTACGTTTGACTATTATTTTAATAAATATTTTCCTATGAAAAAACATTATATTTGTAGCTCCACTTCAGATAAAACCTGGATTACAGATGAGGTGAGAGTCTCAAGTATGAAGCTGAAAGATTTATTCTTACAGAAATCTATGTATCCATCTTTAAATCAAGTATACATTTTAGCCAAAAAACAACATAATGAATTGCTGAAAGAAACAAAACGAGCCCATTACCAAAAACGAATTTTCGACTCCGATAATCCTGCTAAAATGGCATGGACTGTTGTTTCTGATCTTACTCGAACTCCAAATAATTATAAAGAAATTGTTTTAAAATATAGAGATGCGGTAATTAACGATCCTAATAGTGTGGCAAACTCTTTTAATGATTATTTTATAAACGCTCCCCAAAATTTAATCAAAAATATAACTGGACACAGCGCAGGGACTTCTCAATCCATTAATATAAAACTTAATGAGCATTCAACATTTCTGTATGCTTTTACAGAGGCTGAATTGTATGCACTGCTGTTAAACAAGATAAAAAATAAAACCGCTTTTGGCCCTGACGGAATACCAATTTTCATTCTCAAAAAATCACTAAAATTTATTATATCTCCTCTTACATATTTAGTAAATCCTTCATTTTTGATGGGAACTTTTCCAGGTTTTTTGAAAACCGGTAAAGTTATTCCAATTTTTAAGAAGCATGATCCTATGCTGTTAGATAATTATAGACCAATAACAATAACTTCGTCTTTTTCGAAGGTTTTTGAATATTGTTTCCTTCAAAGGCTGATGGATTTCACTTCGAGGCATAGCATATTCTCAGAGAATCAATTCGGATTTTTACCCAGAAAATCAACAAATACCGCCATATTTTTGTTTTATAAGCTTGTGATTGATTTTCTTGAGGCAGGGGAGTGCCCTGCTGGGATATTTTGTGATCTCAGCAGGGCATTCGACTGCGTTCAGCATGAGCAACTTTTAAACAAATTATACGTATATGGTATCCGTGGGGTTGCTTTAAATTGGATCAGCTCATTTCTAAGTCATAGAAAGCAATTCGTAAGTATTAACTCAAAGAAAACTTCCATCAAATCAACTATTCAAACGACGTCAATAGGAGTACCACAGAGATCTATTCTTGGGCCAATACTTTTTCTAATATATACGAATGATATTGACAGTATAAATCCCGCGATTGACTTTATCAGATATGCTGACGACATAACCATATTAGTTTCAGACAAAAATGATGGGACTCTCACAGTCAACTGCAACCAACTTGTTAACAGCCTAGCTTCTTGGTGTAATACAAACTCTCTCTACTTTAATAGTAAAAAAACAAATATAGTAAGGTTTCACAATTACCAGAAGCATTGTGTTTCTCCAAATATTATTGTTGATAGCACCTTTATAAATCATGCGGAAAATGTAAAGTTTCTAGGATTAATTGTGGATGAAAATTTGAATTGGAAAAATCACTATACCAATCTTATTTCAAAACTAAATTCACTTAGCTACATGTTCAGAAATTTGAAATATGTGCTTAGTCATAATCAATTACTCAACCTGTATCACGCACAAGTTTCATCTAGGTTGCGTTATGGAATATGCTTTTGGGGTGGGTCCGCTCGGGCACCTGATGTATTCATCGCACAAAAACGTATCCTCAGAGTTATCGCTGGTGTTAAAAAAACATATACCTGTAGAGAGATTTTTAAAAATTTTAAAATTTTTACACTTGGTAATACATTCATTTATGAAATGTGTGTATTCGTAATGACAAATAAACATAAGTTTTTATCAAACTATAATATTCACAACTATGACACAAGATGCCGTAAAGATCTCCACATTGCATATTGTAAATATACGGTCTCCTCTAGGTCTCCGTATTTCTTGGCGTTAAAAATATATAACCATCTCCCTATACTAATTAAAGAGTCAAAAAATGACAATGCTTTTAAGACAAATCTTAAACATTTTTTATACGACAATGTATTTTATACCATAGATGAATTTTTTACTATGTAACCTTTTCTTTTGACTATTCCTATATGTATGTTTACATCTTTGGAAAATAAATGTATTATTATTATTATTATTTAACACCCTGTATAAGTGAAATTATTTTTTGTTGGTGTTCTTCTATACGACTGAAAAGTCTGCAATAAAGAAATAGCGTATCTAACTATTTTATTAAGCGAGATACTGGATTTCCGTGTAGTAAGTGGACACTCAGTACTATCAACTTGTTTAGAAACTAGTAATCTTAGCACTTTAATCGTAACATTTATTTATTAATCTACAACTTATTAAACATTCGCCAAGTTAACTCGTCTTGTTGTTTTTCACACTGTGCTTTATTCAACTTCAACTCGGAGTTTCTAGAAAGGATAATTAAAAGGTAGAAAATAATTGTAACATTTTTATCCTCACCAGATGGTCAGGTCAATAAAGTTATTGACCACTTTGTAAGAAATTGTAAATTGTGCTGCACTATAAACACAGGCCGATGGAAATTCCTAGTTGTTATTTATGAAATAATGACTTAGCCGGGGTATAATATTTAATCTGTGGCCGGGGTGTCAAAAAGGTTACGTGGATTTCTTGAAAATATTGGAGTAGTCCTTCTCCCGCTTTTGTCGAAGAAAATACCTATATCTTCTAAAATGTTGTTTGTGGTGACAGGTTTAGTGAAAAATGGAAAAAATTGTGCTGTCAAAGAGAACGAAAAAGATTATTCAACTAGCCCAACAGAATAATCTTTTTCGTTCTCTTTGACAACACAATTTTTCCATTTTTCACTAAATCTGGGACCACAAACAAAAAAACTGGTACTTAACACTATACCAGGTGACAAACAACTCTTGAATATTGCCAATATCCTTTATCAATTTGTGATTTATTTAATTATTGTACCAATTATGTTGCAACTTGCTGCAACAAATATAGATGCATACGGTTTTTTACCACTTCATCACATTACAAGTATTATTTTAATCGACTTGAATATTACAAAAGTAATCAACCACTTGTGTATGATTCTGTTACTTAAAATTAATTTGTTTCAGTGTATTTTGTAATGTCTTTTGATACCTAGTACAGGGTGATGGATCCTCCAGAAACTACAAATGTGAGGTAAAAAACCATCACAATAGGTAAAAATATATGACTATTATTTTCACTTTATAGTTGCACTGGAAGATTACAGTAATCTTGCAATGCAATTTAAAAATCATTTAAATTATAGGGTCATTTAATAGGTTTGTATTATGGTGTGATATCAACAAAGTAACGTTATGGGAATTACCCATAACTTTTAAAATAATAAATATTTAAAAAACTGTAACCTAAATAGAAATACCATGCAAAAATATATGTTGGCAAAAAAATTTTTTTGAAGCGTCGCGGACGGACAAGTGTCTTAATTTCTGTATTTCTACCTTACCTTTTAGTAAAATTAAGTCAAAAAGTAATCCTTTTTAGAAGATTTCATTTTTCTCGGCCGTTTCCCAGAAAAACTCATTTCTCCAGTTAAATCGATCACCTTATACTACATTCGAACCGAAGAATTTTTTATCATATGTTTATATGAATTTTTTCATAAATTACATACACTTCATAATTATTTCATAAATTGCGTACAATTTATTGTTTTATCTATGTAAATTGTTTTTTTTAATATGGTACGTATTTGCAAGGCTCGTTGCAAATAAGCCCAAAATATTATATGTAATATATTAAATTAGTCACTCTTGTATAATTTATAGTTCTAAGAATTTTGTTTCAACTTTAGCCTCATCCGTATGTGAAATAAATTAAAATAATTAAAGTCAGTCTGTACTGAAAATTCAACAAGCGCGTTATAGCAACCCATCGATCACCACCCATTTAATTATGTCAACATTTTATTATAAATAAATAGTAGTACCTATATCTAAAAAATTAGGTAGGTATATTAGGGTATGATTGTTACATTGATGATAACATCAAATATAAAATATGAGTTCGAAAATAATTAAAATTACGTCCACATGGTAAAATTATTATTTTAATGGCTGTTTTCTACTTTCTAAGTTAAATCATTCTGTTTCTGTTGGTAACCAAATATGAAAACATCTGGTACTGTGCTTAAAACTGCAAATAAGTTAGCGGAATAACAGCATTAAGTACAGCAACATTATTGTGCTTCAGGAACAACTGTACAGCTACCTATTATTGTATATTTAGCTTCAGGATGGTACCAAAAATATGCATGCTTCATTGCAGAATTTATAATTACTTATTTTTATATTTAGCAGGCAAGCATTTTCTTTGCAATTGGAGTAGATAACTGTAAGTCTCTTATATTGTGGCAAAAAAATAATGGAACACATACCTCGATTTATACCTACCTAATGGAAATATATCTACACTTTTTGCAAAACCAATTTCAAATAGGTCGTATTTTGGCAAATTTTTATTTGATTTTACTTAAATAAATACATATTAATATATAAAAATCAACATATTAACGTATATAACTTACTTTAACATTTCACGAAAATTTAAAAAATTTTGCTTTAAAATTTAAATAAAAATTTATTTTAAATTTGATATAGGTACGAAATTGGCTTTAGTGAAGCAAACATAACAAAGGCAAAAGCAGAAGCAAAAGAATAACCAAGTGTGACTTACCAACCAACTTTTATTCTAAAGTGCTTTTCGAAACTCAAATAGAAAATTCTGGTTAAAAATTTAAAGTTGATAATATTAAAGGGACAAAACGTCGTAGTTAAAATCTGATGCCAAAGGTATAGAGCATAAAATTTTTCTAAAAGTGTATTCGATTAACCATACATACAGTGTGTCCAGCTAGGAGACTACGCGACCTATATCTCAGAAACTACTGAGGCGATTTTTCAAAAATTTTGTACATGTAGTAAATACAAGGCGTTCTCGGCAAACAAAATATTTTGCCATTCTTTGACTTCCGGTTGTACCGGAAGTAGATAACAACTTGCTTAATTTAAATTGAACACTCTGCATATTTCTCCATTTTTGGATTCTACATACAATTTTAGGGTCACTTAAATTGTGCTGTGTAATAAGCCCTATTATTAAAATGTAGTTTTCGAGATATTAATTTTTTTAACAAAAATTTTACAGATGCACACTTGCAAAGAAAATTTAACAGTAAATTAGCCATCGACTAAATTAAAAGTATCTGACTAATCAAACATACAGTATGCCCAGCCAGGACATTACACGACCAATATCTCAGAAACTAGTGGCGATTTTTAAAAAAAATTCTTTGTATTGTAAATATAGGGTGTTCTCAGCAAGCAAAATATTTTGACAGTTCTGTGACTTCCGGTTGTACCTGAAGTAGATAACAACTTGCTTAATTTAAATTTCGAGATATTATTTTTTTAACAAAAATTTTACAGATGTACATTTGCAAAGAAAATTTATCAGTGAATTAGCCATCGACTAAATTAAAAGTATTTGACTGTGGGCTTTATAAGGAAGACAGTAGGTAATTAACGGGCGATTAAAAAATATTTAGATGTATACAGGGTAAGTAGAGTGACAAAGGAAGTATCCAACAAAAAAAAATAAATATCTTCAATTTTTTAAATGGTTTCTAAAAGTTATTAACAGAAATTCTATAAATCCAAAGGTCTATAAATCCTAAGATATATTTCTTAGAATTTTTTGAACTGTTGAAACTAAATTTATAAAATAATCATTATTTAACTGACATAACTCAAGTCTTTATCTATTATAATTAAAAAATTTTAAAAAAATTACATTAACTATTGCAACAATATTTGTTCAAACACCATTATTCACTTGTAAACCACCTTCGCATCTGCGATGTATATCATCTGTTGTCACTTTTGTAGTTTCTCCGGTGATACAGACTGAAAGGCTACGTGCACACTTATATAAAAAAAAACAAGGGGTGCAAGGTCTCGTGACTTTGGTAACCAACGAAATAGATCCCTATTTGCAACCCATTGATCTTCAAAATTTTCTGTTAAAAATACATTAACAAGTTCTGTTTTATGTGATGGTGCCCCGTCAAGTTGACACTATAATTTGGATTGTTTCATTATTTGACAAATATTTAATGTATTAGAAATTCATTTAAAATGTGTAAATAGTTTTCACTTGAAATGAAAATGGAGATGATTATGAAAAAGAAAGAAAATAATTAAACTGGTAAGATCCTCCCATATCTAACCAGTTAAATTAATTTAATAAAAATTCAGGTGACAATGGATGTATTTCTCACTGCACAAAAGACATTATTTGTCAACTAGTCTGGAAATTTCATTTCCTAATAAAATGAGGATTTACATTGAACCAATCGTGAGAGTTATGTCAGTTGAATAATCTATTTTTTGTAAATTTAGATTCAACAGTCCAAACAACGTCAAGAAATCTTCATCTTCTTGGTATTTTATTAAAATAAATTCACAGAAACTGGTTTTTCTTTAACATGGCCTACTTGGAATTAATTAAAATAAGAAAGCAACACTGACGTAGTTTTCCACATAACACCAAAACACTATACTGTATTCGACGCGCGTTTCGTCAACCAAGTGGGCATCATCTCCAGATTATGGTGACTTAGTTTCTGAAATGCGCGTTGAGTGCAGTGACAGTTTTAATCATCTCCAGATGATGGCGACTTAGTTTCTGAAACGGGCGTCGAGTGCAGTATAGTGTTTTGGTGTTATGTGGAAAACTACCTCAGTGTTGTCTTCACACCAAAGGTTCCAACCCCTTTCAAGAAAAAATAAGGTAGCATAAAAATTTTTTGGATTTATAGAATTTCTATTAATAATTTAGAAACTGTTATTATTAGGTATAGGGAAGTGAAAACAAACTACATATATTTTTGGGTGTAGAATTAATTAAAATAATTAGGTGTTTCTATTAAAAAAATTCAAGATATTTAATTTTTTTTAGTTGGATATTTCCATTGCCACTGTACTCACCCTGTATATAACAACTAAATATTTTTTAATCGCCCGTTAATTACATCATGACTTCTTCCCCCCCCCCCCTCCTTACTTTTTTGAGACACCCTGTATATGTTATGTATATGTGTCCCTAATTTTAAAATGTGCCTCCTCAACTTCACCAACATTCTCCCAACAGTTCATTTTGTCCGGATAAAGCTATATAAACCTATAACAGAAGAAGGGAGTGCTACACTTCACAATATTTTCCAATAGACTGAATTTAGTCAGAGTTTTACATACTAAAATTATTTTTTTTTGCTCTAAACATATTTTTCTTGCAGAAAAAAAAAATACATATTCAATGTCTTACAAAATAGAAGGCATATAGAATGACCATTGCTTATTTTCTCTATTTTTTGTTTAAATGTTTCGTCTGATGCATATGTTTTGTTGTTGATAACCATTTTAAAAATATCAAATATTGTTTTATTATTTTATTGTAGCGACCGCTTAATAGTTATGAAAGATATGTGGTACCTACTTTAAATTTCGAAGGAAGTGCCCTAGTGACAAATAATGTTTGCCTACTATAACTTATCAATATATCTAGAAAAGAAATAATTTTCCAGTTGGAAATCTAGGATATTAGTAGAAATACGCCTTTTTCTACTTTTCCATTCTACAATAATCATTAATAACATTTCACAGAACAAATTATTTAAATTTTAGAAGTATTTTATATTTACGTACGTACTACTAACGCACATAATTTATTACTAGTTAAATGTTTCTTGAAAATTCACAGTTCACATTTTGTTCTTTCTCAGTTTACAATTAATTTACTCAGTATGTGTAAAGAATATCATCTATCTGAATATAATTTTGCTTGAGTATTTTCTATGTAGCCTTGAAGAAGATGCGTAGTAAAAAACTTAAATTTCAGCAATTTAGTGTTTCATATCGCCAATGTCTTGTATTGAATAAGTATATTAATTTTAATAATAGATATTATACTTACCTAACACTGGGCGTGTAGAATTAATAAGAGGAAAAAAGGAGTCATGGAAAAAAGTGAGATACAACCTCATTCTGATGCGGGTTCAGTGAAAGGTGGAGGCTAGTCAAAAGTGTCTTTGTTTTATATTTAATTCCGTATTTCAGTCATTCCAGTTAAAATTATGATTTTTGACTTCTAAACATATAAGAGAAATTTTTGCAAGAATGAAAGTTTTCAACTATAAGAAAATACAATGTAAAGATTAAAATTGTTAAATTACAATTACAAAGATTCTTGAGAAGTTCTAAAGGAGATAAATAAATACCTATTTAGATTTGTTCTTCCATTAAAAGACAATACAATTTGTGATTTTTGATAAATGTTAAATACCTATATTTTGTACAAAATTTCTTTCAAATAAGTATTTGGTACATAAAAATATTGATTTGTTAGGTAGTCCTCCATGTGTTGGCATTTTCTCGTTTTCTAATAACACCGTACTTTTGTTCAGTATGATTTTATATTTTCGGGATTATAAATTACTATTACATGAGCTTAAATTTTATGTAAGTTTGTCAAAATCCTGAATTGAAATGTTCAAGAAAATTACGGGTGTTCTATTTAAAAAAAACACGGGATCATTTGCGTTCACAAGTTGCGAAATAAAAAAGTTATAGGCATGAGCCAGTATTTTGTGACATCCAATATATTAAAAGTACATACATGGAAGGATACATACATGGAAGGATCATTTTGACGTCATGTAGACAGCTATACAGCTATTATGTAAAAGACACCAGTGAAAATAATGTAATTTTTACAAAGATTTAATCATAAAAACACATCACTTGCCTTCTCGAGTATCTTCCACAGACAGACACATTTTCTTATTATTTCATGAATTTGCTTTTCATGTCAAGTTAATATCAATAATGGTATTTTAACCGGCACAAAAATATGGCAATACTGCCGGGCTACATAAGAACCGTGAAACTTATAAAAATATATAGTCGGACTACACAAACTAACGGTTACATTTTTGTGAACAAGTGTCTATTTTTTAAAAAGAATAATAATATTTCATTTTCTCTACTCTTCATTTTTAGGATTACTCGTAACATGCACTTTTGAGCAGTAAAAATCCTTTCAGCTTATGAACTACTGCCGTAAAAAATTATGCCATATCAAAACACAGATTCAAAGTTAACACGGTAAACTATTTTCAAAGCACTTCGCATTATGTATTGGGCACAACACTTTTTTATTCTCTGAGCACAACTAAGGTGATATACTTCCTTGCATTTTCCACAACTTTGTCCATTTACTATATTTTTCTTGCAATATTTTCAATTCTTTTTCATGATAAGAGTAACCAACTGTTCATTGTCAGCCATCTTTCTTTATAATCATATATTCATACATATATATATATATATATATATGTATATATATATATATACAGGGTGTCCACCTAGTGCGCGTAAGTCCAATATCTGGGTTAATAAAAGAGATAACTTAATTTTTTTTTCTACAGGGTTGTCTAATATCCCGAGCTGCACAAAATGAAAATATATTTACATATTCAGGGTGTTCAGTTTTTCCTGGACAGGTACCAACTTCGTTTTTCTAAATGGAAATATATATTTTTTATTGCTTTTTCGAACTAAACCCTTGATTTTAGTAGGACTTTCATCAGCCTTCCCTATACCTATCTTCAACTGTTTTTGAAATATTGACGGGTGAATATTGACATTTTTGCAACTTTGACACCCTATAAAATCTAAACGGTTTGAGATCAAGCAAAACGGTTTGCACATTCCTATCTTAACTTTTTATAAGCTATCGTTTGATACTAATTTCAAATGTATCCAGGAATTTAAAATTTTCCGAAAATTTTGAAAATTTTTAATTCTTGGATAATTCTGAAATTAGTACCAAACGAAAGCTTATGAAAAGTTAAGATAGGAATGTGCAAACCGTTTTGCTTGATCTCAAACCGCTTAGATTTTATAGGGTGTCAAAGTTGCAAAAATGTCAATATTCACCCGTCAATATTTCAAAAACAGTTTAAGTTAGGTATAGGGAAGGCTGATGAAAGTCATACTAAAATCAAGGGTTTAGTTCGAAAAAGCAATAAAAAATATATATTTCCATTTAGAAAAACGAAGTTGGTACCTGTCCAGGAAAAACTGAACACCCTGAATATGTAAATATATTTTCATTTTGTCTAATATCCCAGCTCGGGATATTAGACAACCCTGTAGAAAAAAAAATTAAGTTATCTCTTTTATTAACCCAGATATTGGACTTACGCACACTAGGTGGACACCCTGTATATATGAAATGTTCGGAAAGGCTTCCGCGGTCGTGAGTATGAGAAAAGCTAGGTTTCCGGATTGAACCGCGTTGGAGATGATTAGTGTCTCCACCACGCCACCACTAAATTTTCTGTGGGGTGTCCCACCACCCCTCTGAACATTAATGCATGGTTTAACGTTACCAGACCATTTGACTGGTCTGGTAACGTCAATTTTGGTCTGGTAACGTATGCGGCATATATCAAATGTGGTCTGTATCAGCGGCGTAATAAATCTATATATATGAGAAAAGCTAGGTTTCCGGGTTGAACCGCGTTGGAGATGATTAGTATCTCGACGTTTCGGCTCCCGTTTTGGAGCCATTTTCAAGAGAGGAATATGGGAGAGGAGAGCGGGATTCTCTGAAGCCTCAATCTGCCTACTCTTCAGAGAAAGGGAAAGGGTTAGGATGTTGTGGTTCAATTCCGGGGCCTCAATCTGCCTACTCTCCAGATCTCACCACCGATCGTCTCTGAAGCCTCAATCTGCCTACTCCTCAGAGAGAGTGCTTTGAAGCTACACCAGCCACTTTGGCCACCACCAAAATTTCTATACCATAATTTATTACACTTTTATTACAAATTAATTCCACCAAAATTAATTTTATTACCCTTGCCGTAAATTAGTTATATGCGAACAACCTAGGTTTAATTTAAACCTACACCAGCCACTGGTAACTTTTGAACTAAATAAGAAATGGAAATGGTTCTTTCGCTATAATTTATTACAAATTTATTACATTCGACCCCGCCTAGTTTCAATTCCCTACAGTGAAATCCAAGGGGTGAAAACAACCCCAAAGAGGTATTTTCAATTTTAATGAACCTAAAATGTGCAAATTCATCCGAGATATATTTTAATTTATCTCTTAGAAAAATTAAACAAACATTTCATACCCGGGGGTGAAAACCACCCCATCTACCCCAAGTACGCCCAAACACCGATAATCGAAATTTAAATTAAATTAAATATTGTTTACAATATCCCAAATATAAGCGTATTGCAATGAAACCTGCTTCATATTTTATTGCATTTGAATTATAATTGAATAGAGAGCAGTACGTTTTTTAGTTTCGGAGATACGAGAGGGCTGGCTAGCTTACCATTCAATTTGGACCACGTCACATTTCTCGAAAATGGCAAGTGTAATAAAATCGCGGTTTGCTCTATTCAATTATAATGCAAATGTAATAAAATATGATGTAAGTTTCATTGCCCCTACGTTTTTTAGTTTCGGAGATACGAGAGGGCGGGCTAGCTTACCATTCAATTTACTCCACATCAGATTTCTCGAAAATGGCAAGTGTAATAAAATCGCGGTTTGCTCTATTCAATTATAATTAAAATGTAATAAAATATGATGCAAGTTTCATTGCAGTACGTCTTTTAGTTTCGGAGATACGAGAGGGCGGGCTAGCTTACCATTCAATTTTGTCCACATCAGATTTCTTGAAAATGGCAAGTGTAATAAAATCGCGGTTTGCTCTGTTCAATTATAATTAAAACGTAATAAAATATGATGCAGGTTTCATTGCCAATACGTTTTTTAGTTTCGGAGATACCAGAGGGCGGGCTAGCTTTGATTGACGCCCGACCACTCCCGATTTCTCGAAAATGGCAAGTGTAATAAAATCGCGGTTTGCTCTATTCAATTATGATTAAAATGTAATAAAATATGATGCAAGTTTCATTGCAATACGTTATAAAGTTTCGGAGATACGAGTGGGCGGGCTAGCTTATGATTCACGCCGACAACTCCCGATTTCTCGAAAATGGCAAGTGTAATAAAATCGCGGTTTGCTGTATTCAATTATAATTAAAACGTAATAAAATATGATGCAGGTTTCATTGCCAATACGTTTTTTAGTTTCGGAGATACCAGAGGGCGGGCTAGCTTTGATTGACGCCCGACCATTCCCGATTTCTCGAAAATGGCAAGTGTAATAAATTCGCGGTTTGCTCTATTCAATTATATTTAAAATGTAATAAAATATGATGGAAGTTTCATTGCAGTACGTTTTTTAGTTTCGGAGATACGAGAGGGCGGGCTAGCTTACCATTCAATTTAGTCCACATCAGATTTCTCGAAAATGGCAAGTGTAATAAAATCGCGGTTTGCTCTATTCAATTATAATCAAAATGTAATAAAATATGATGCAAGCTTCATTGCAGTACGTTTTTTAGTTTCAGAGATACGAGAGGGCGGGCTAGCTTAACCATTTAATTTTGTTCACATCAGATTTCTCGAAAATGGCTAGTGTAATAAAATCGCGGTTTGCTCTATTCAATTATAATTAAAATGTAATAAAATATGATGCAAGTTTCATTGCAGTACGTTTTTTAGTTTCGGAGATACGGGAGGGCGGGCTAGCTTACCATTCAATTTAGTCCACATCAGATTCCTCGAAAATGGCAGGTGTAATAAAATCGTGGTTTGCTCTATTCAATTATAATTTAAATGTAATAAAATATTATGCAAGTTTCATTGCAGTACGTTTTTTAGTTTCGGAGATACGAGAGGGCGGGCTAGCTTACCATTCAATTTTGTCCACATCAGATTTCTCAAAAATGTCTAGTGTAATAAAATCGCGGTTTGCTCTATTCAATTATAATTAAAATGTAATAAAATATGATGCAGGTTTCATTGCAATACGTTTTTTAGTTTCGGAGATACGAGAAGGCGGGCTAGCTTACCATTCAATTTGGACCACATCAGATTTCTCGAAAATGGCAGGCGTAATAAAATCGCGGTTTGCTCTATTCAATTATAATTCAAATGTAATAAAATATGATGCAAGTTTCATTGCAATACGTTATGTAGTTTCGGAGATGCGAGTGGGCGGGCTAGCTTATGATTCACGCCGACAACTCCCGATTTCTCGAAAATGGCAGGTGTAATAAAATCGCGGTTTGCTCTATTCAATTATAATTAAAATATAATAAAATATGACGTAAGATTCATTGCAGTACGTTTTTTAGGTTCGGAGATACGAGAGGGCGGGCTAGCTTACTATTCAATTTTGTCCACATCAGATTTCTCGAAAATGGCAAGTGTAATAAAATCGCGGTTTGCTCTATTCAATTACAATTCAAATGTAATAAAATATGATGCAAGTTTCATTGCAATACATTATGTAGTTTCGGAGATACGAGTGGGCGGGCTAGCTTAAGATTGACTGCGACCACTCCCGATTTCTCGAAAATGGCAGGGGTAATAAAATCGCGGTTTGCTCTATTCAATTATAATTCAAATGCAATAAAATATGAAGCAGGTTTCATTGCAATACGCTTATATTTGGAATATTGTAAACAATATATAATTTAAACTGATTGAGGTGAGTTCGTGAAGATGAATATACTTAATTAAATAAAACAATACACCTTTCTTCACATATATATTAGCAATGCTAAATGTATACATTTCGAGTACTATGTACTCATCGTCGGTAGCTTAAACACTAACAAGTTTATTGATAAACTTGTTAGTGCTTAAGCTACCGACGATGAGTACATAGTACTCGAAATGTATACATTTAGCATTGCTAATATATATGTGAAGAAAGGTGTATTGTTTTATTTAATTAAGTAAAAATATTTAATTTAATTTAAATTTCGATTATCGGTGTTTGGGCGTACTTGGGGTAGATGGGGTGGTTTTCACCCCCGGGTATGAAATGTTTGTTTCATTTTTTTAAGAGATAAATTAAAATATATCTCGGATGAATTTGCACGTTTTAGGTTCATTAAAATTGAAAATACCTCTTTGGGGTTGTTTTCACCCCTTGGATTTCACTGTAGGGAATTTAAACTAGGCGGGGTCGAATGTAATAAATTTGTAATAAATTCTAGCGAAAGAACCATCACCATATCTTATTTAGGTCAAAAGTTACCAGTGGCTGGTGTAGGTTTAAATTAAACCTAGGTTGTTCGCTTATAACTAATTTACGGCAAGGGTAATAAAATTAATTTTGGTGGAATAAATTTGTAATAAAAGTTATAAAAATAAATTATGGTATAGAAATTTTGGTGGTAGGCCGAAATCGCTGGTGTAGCTTCAAAGCACTCTCAGAGAGATCTGCCTACTGCTGCGTCGGGGTGCGGTATTTATTGTAGTGGTAGGCGGGGTGGGGGAAGAGGAAGGTCCTGCGCTGTGGCTAGTGGACTGTGAAAGTTGGTCACGTGTGACTGTTGCTGGGTTATTGTAGATATCGGACGGATGTTGGAGGTGTGTTTGTAAGATGGATACCAAAGGTTTCCATGTTGCCGGAAGTCGAAGACCGTCCTCCCTTTTGTTTAGACAATTGGGACGCTTCTCGATCTCAATGGCTTTACGGATGATTCTGGATTTAAGGTTGGAAATGGGGGCTATGGTCCCGGCTGTGTCGAAATTTATGTTATGTCCTGTTTGTACATGGTGTTTGGCTAGGGCTGAGGAAGGGTTGGATTTTCTGACTGCGAGATTGTGTTCGTATGCCCTGTTGTGAATGCGTCTGTTTGTTTGCCCAATATAGGTTTGTGAACAATCTGAGCATGGAATTTAATAAACTTCATGGGATTTGTTAGGAATAGTGTCTTTAGGGGTTCTTAGGAAGTTGGATAATTTGTGCTCAGGAGTGAAGATGGTTTTAATGTTTTGGGATTTAAGGATTCGACTAATTCTGTCCGTTACGCCTTTGATATATGGAAGGAAGGCTTTGTGTTGTTCAGAAATATTCGTTTGTAGTTCAGGTTGTGGAGTGGGAGTTGGGTTTTGGATTTTTCATATTGTTCAGTGTATGTGGTTTCGGTTATAACCATTGTGCTGTAGTGCCTGTGTTAATGTGTCTAGTTCATTCTGTTTGTTGTCATTGTCTGTTAGTCCGATGGATCTCGTTACTAGGGTGCGGACCACAGAGTTTAGTTGTGATGGATGGTGGTGGGATTTGGCGTTCAGATACCGGTTTGTGTGGGTTGGTTTCCGATAGACGGTGTGGGAGAAACCTTGGTTTGGATTTTTCGTAATGAGTACATCTAGGAAAGGTAAGGAGGAATTGTTTTCTGTTTCCATTGTGAACTGAATATGTGGATTTATGCTATTGAGATGACGTAGGAAAGTGTCTAGAGACTCACTTCCATGTGGCCAGATAACGCCACAGACGCAAACAAACAGACGCATTCACAACAGGGTATACGAACACAATCTCGCAGTCAGAAAATCCGACCCTTCCTCAGCCCTAGCCAAACACCATGCACAAACAGAACATAACATAAATTTCAACAAAGCCAGGACCATAGCCCCCATTTCCAACCTTAAATCCAGAATCATCCATGAAGCCATTGAGATCGAGAAGCGTCTCAATTGTCTAAACAAAAGGGATGACGGTCTTCGACTTCCGGCAACATGGAAACCTTTGGTATCCATCTTACAAACACACCTCCAACATCCCTCCGATATCTCCAATAACCCAGCAACAGTCACACATGACCAACTTTCACAGTCCACTAGCCACAGCGCAGGACCTTCCTCTTCCCCCACCCCGCCTACCACTACAATAAATACCGCACCCCGACGCAGCAGTAGACAGATCTCTCTGAGGAGTAGGCAGATTGAAGCTTCAGAGACGATCGGTGGTGAGATCTGGGGAGTAGGCAGATTGAGGCCCCGGAATCGAACCACAACATCCTAACCCTTTCCCTTTCTCTGAAGAGTAGGCAGATTGAGGCTTCAGAGAATCCCGCTCTCCTCTCCCATATTCCTCTCTTGAAAATGGCCCCAAAACGGGAGCCGAAACGTCGAGATACTAATCATCTCCAACGCGGTTCAACCCGGAAACCTAGCTTTTCTCATATATATAGATTTATTACGCCGCTGAGACAGACCACATTTGATATATGCCGCATACGTTACCAGACCAAAATTGACGTTACCAGACCAGGCAAATGGTCTGGTAACGTTAAACCATGCATTAATGTTCAAAGGGGTGGTGGGACACCCCACAGAAAATTTAGTGGTGGCGTGAAAAGTTGGTCGAATTGGTATTTTTATACAGATTTAGTTCAGACGTTCAGTGGCTAGGTAGCGCTCATGCGGCATCACATTTATACAGTACATGGAGTGATATGAAACCAACTCTGTCAGACCAGAGATTTGGCAACCTGAATGTGGATTTGGAATTGTAAACAAACATTTGGTACTTGCTTCATCATTTCTACCTGCAGTTAAAACATCTGGTGCGGTTTTTTAATTTAGCGTGGCTTTTAAATGTTATTCTTGTAGTCATTTTAAACTACGAGCAGACATACAGACCAATTTTAATATATGGCACATACTTTACCAGACTAAAATTGATGGGTGACATATTATAAAGTGACACTCTTATAAAAATTTTTGTAATCATTTTATTTCATAAAATTTTAAAATTCTATCTATTTATACAGAAAATTACAACCTATAGGGTATCACTTGAATTGAAGTTATTAGTGATTTTTTTTTACAAACCCTGATAAAGTACGCCAAATGCAGGCAAATGTCTAAAACAGGCAAATTATTAATGATAGTCAAATTTAATTCCCAAATTTGTCCCCCAAAAACAAAAATTGAAGTAATCCATTAACAGTAAACAACAAAAAGAATCAATAAAATTGAAAAAATTTGTGTAGCATCAGAAGAACTGTCATGGTTTGTTCAAAAGAAAAAACACCGCATCCCTGTATTTTCCACATTATTTAATAAATAAATTAACTACTTAAAATTTATCAGGGGCTTTTTAGTTTTATCTAATCATTTGTAGAAGTCAGTGGTGTAGTCCTTAAATAATTAAAAATAAATAATACACCACAAGTATGTTTCAAAAGACAACAGTAGATAAGGGCGTTGTAAATAGTCACCCTTTAACTTCGATCTGGAACGCCCAGTATGAAAGTTGGGAAGTAATAATTCGATATTTTATACAGAAAAAATGTGGGATACTAATTCGATTTTAATGTGTTTTATTGACAGTTATAAATTGACAGTTGTTAACTTCTAGTAACATTAATGTGAGATCAAACTGACCTAGCGCTGAGAGTATCGGCGTTAAAAATTTCATGACAATTTTTTAGAAATTTACACTTTTTAGTGAATCAGTTTGATTCACCAGGAAGTCGTAGAGGAAGAACATAAAACAGAACAGAACTAGAACATATAATAACTGCACCTAGGAAGGCAATCATTTTATTGGATTTTGTATCTACCCGTGACACTGTAATTTTAAATAATACACATATTCATTAATACATATTTAAATTCTACAAAGAATTCTAAGCATTTGTCACAAAGGTAGGTACACAATTTTTATAGAGGCATAAACAGGTGGAAATATATTTTTTTAGTAATCCATAGTAACTGTCCTCTCAAAACATATGAATAGTGATACAAGTGTACAATAATTACAGTCGAATCATACTTAGTACTCACACTTGTATACTTAATATTATTGAAATAAAACCAGGTAAGTCTATTAAATAAAATTTGCATATTTCTTTATTTCAGATATATTTCGAGTAGTTTAATAAAACTAATTTTTATTATTTTTAATTAGGTAACATTTTTATACACAGGGTGTTTGGTCTGCAGATGCAGAAAATAACAATAATTCTTTTGTAAAAATAAAGCAATTTAGCTAAACTTACCTTAGTCCAAAACTTTAAATTAAATATGATATTGGGTGTTAAAGTTTAAACTGAAATAGTAACAACATTGAGAAGTAATAAGACTATTTTAGGTGACAATAATTACCGATTGAGAATAATAAACTCGTCTCCTCCCGTATTATATGGCTTGCCAAAAATTCATAAGGACGGTAACACGATAAGGCCAATAGTTTCCTATATAAACGCTCCCTCGTATAAATTATGTAAAGATCTAAGCCACAAACTCCCAAAATTGATTTCTTTCAACTACAAATACTCTGTAAAAAATTCCTTTGAGTTTTTAGAACTAACAAAAAATGTATAACTTTGCCTACAAATTCTAAATTAGTTTCATTCGATGTTAAAAGTTTATTCACCTTAATCCCAGTACCAGAATTAACGTCACTACTAAGCAAATTAATTTATCAGTCAGAATTAAACAGCACAGAAAAATCTGAATTAAGATTAATAAGGGTATGCATTAAACAAAATTATTTTTATTTCAATGGAAAATATTACAAACAAAAAAACAGATTACTCATGGGTAGTCCTATTTCTCCTTTGTTAGCTGAAAAATTTTTATGAATAATTTTGAAAACTCACTGTTCAATAGTGACAATAATGTAAATTACATGTTCATTTTTGGGCTCCCTATGTAGATGACATTTGCTGTATTTGGACTGGCATTGAAAGAAATTTGAGTGGCCTTCTCAATTTTTTAAATTTGCTTAACGATATTCAGTTTACAATGGAAAACAATCAATTAAACTATTTGCATATAACAATAAGAAAGGTAGAAAATAAAGCAAAATTCTCGGTTTATAGAATACCAACAACTTCCGACGCAATTATACCAGCAAGTTCGCAACAGTCCTGGTAAATAAAAAAGTCAGTTTTTCATAGTTTAATACATAGGCTTTTAATGTTTCCGCTAGAAAAAACAGATTTTGAAATAGAATTAAATATAATCAAACAAATTGCAAGAAACAACAGATGTAAATAAATACTAATAGATAATATGATAAAAAACTTAAGGAGGAAATTAATTCGTCGAGAGTTTTATAACTAATATTCGGCAAGAAGAGGCCACCTATAGTTCTATTAATTACGTCCCAGGTTATAGTGAAAAAATAGCTCGCAAATTAGAACGAAACTGGTGTAAATCGATTAGCATCAACAAATGTAATATTGAGAGGATTTTGATAAACAACAAAGAAAGGATTAATAAATTGAAACAATCAGTAGCAGTGAGTAAAAGTACATGAGTAAAAGAACATAAAAAATCCATACTAAATAACGTAAAAATTCAGGATTATCCACGCATTCTATAGAAAACAATAATTTTATAGATCTAAAAAATGTAAAGGTACTGCATCGGGAAAAGAAAGGCAAGCGCTGTTAGAGCGCATCTGTTAGAGCAATTAGAAATTAAAAAATCTAATTAGAAATCCTTGTACTACGAATGATCAGATAGATTTAACACTTTCGCCCTTCTTAGAAAAGGTAGGTACTAAAAACTCGGGCTTTACCAGATGGGAAGGATCAATCGGGGTGCGTACTTGTAAATAACAAATGGGTTTGGATATATTTAGTAATAGACATTTATACTATTGAGAAAGGCCTAAGCCGAAAGGAACAAGCCGAAATACTAGTGTATAGACTGTTAGTTTTCTATATATTTCTTGAAACATCTAAATGAGAACTTTGTTTTTTCAAAACAATTATCTGCTTCCAGTATCCACTTTATTTTAACAACTGCCTTATGTGAACTCTATTCCTTAATATAGGTTACGTATTCCTTATCTGTTTCAATAACGTTAACAAATTTATTTTTATATCCTTTACACTTTGTGAATATAAGCAAGAAAGATCATACACTAATCAAAATATAAATGATTTACTAGAAACAAAAATATTCTCTAGGTTTTTGTTTTAATATCTAAATTAAGTCCCACAAAAAATTTTAAAATTATGCAGTTGCGTATGCACAAAATAATCAGAACAAAAAAAGTACACCCAGCGTACCATGTGCTAGTAAAATATACTTGTTTTAAATGCCAAGGACCAATTTAAAAATTGTTAATCATCAGTCAAAATTTCAAACTAAAATATTAATTTGTATTTCAAAATATATTAACGAAAGTAATAAATAAATTGAAATTTAATGACCCCTAACTTTGTAGGGTAAGCTCAAATCATTTTACATTAAAGACCCCTACACTTACATGAAAGAAATACATTAAATCTTGATAAGGAACATGTACTTAGGCTTTTTTAGGATTTACGTTAATCGTAAATAAACAATATAAATAAAATAAACAAAAACATTTTAACACTGCTATTTTGATATCAACTAAATCATGACATTAACTTAAATAAATTTTCAAATGAAGCAGGCCAGAGGTTGTTTTTAATAAAACTTGTTTTGCAAAGTCAAAAGCCCCAACACACCTAGAATTCTAATTTATGTTTCTGTTCTGAAAACCTTTCAACATTAATTTTCAAAACATGTTCATTATGTTCAATTGGGAGCACTGCCTAATACGGTTAAACGCCCTATATTACTTACAGTGGGGCATTACAAAAAATTGTATCAATTTAAGGGGTTGTGTATGGCAAAATATAACACCTTGTACCTAAAATTTTATAAAAAGGATACAAATTATTATCGCCGGCGTAAGTATCAAGTGCAGCAGATTTCAAATTAGTACCTACCTTCTTTTGTCGAAAAGATAGGTATTACAAAAAGACCTTTAAAACACTGACTTTAACACCCCATATTTTGAAAAGAAAGCGTTCAATAGAAAAATATTACATGAATAACCGATCTTAATTTTTAACGAGAAATCATCCCCTGAAATTTTTCGCAATTATTTATTTACACCCA